>JACWIL010000016.1:50000-70000 GCA_018132145.1 Boehmeria nivea var. tenacissima | reverse complement strand
AGTGAGTGATGACTCAAGAAGAACGAACGATAGAAAGCATACACTTTACATATTCCGTTTAATAAATAATCCTGAGTAAACTAACTCCTTTAACTTCCATCTTGACCCTTACTCTGTAACTATTAAGTCTAAAAGTATGCCTCTTAAGAATAGAGTTTAAGCAGTGAAGTGATTTCCCATAAGGGAAGCACGAACGATACTCACTCCTCATACTAAGTAGTGAAATAAATAGTTCCTTGTTAGAGTTAGATAGAGTTCCTTCTATAAAGCTGTTCTTAGAGTAGCTAACTCCTGTCTTTTTCTTGCTTTCAAGTCAGTTAAAGAGTACAGTTATTGGCCAGTAGCTATAAGTAGTAAGAATCAAGCTTTCCTGTAGCAACAAGTGAAGTTCTTACCGATGAGGATAAGAACGAACGATCATAACTCAATTCTTTGCCTTGCTTTCAAGTCAGCTAAAGATTCAGAGTTTGCTCTTCGAGTTCCAGATAGAGTAACTAAACCCTGCTAGCAAGCTGTTCTTAGAATCCTTATCTTTGAGTTCGAGTTCCTTGGTCTGCTGCTAAGTCATGCTATAAATTCTTTACTGCCTCTAAAAGCATCTTTAACAGCTACTAGTTTACTTTAAAGTCGGTAAGTAGTTCAACAAAGCAGCTCTTAAAGCAGCAACTAGCCTTCGGCTTTTACAGTAGTAAGAATGAATCCCTCCTTAGTAACAAGAGAAGTGCTTCATCAAAATGGAGCACGAACGATCATAACTCCTGTCTTTAACTAACTTGAAAGCCAGATAAAGAATAGAGTTATAGTCCCTTGGCCTGTAGCTAAGTAGTACTATAAAGCCTTTCCTTCCTCTAAAAGCTTCTTTGCCTGACACTCTCCTTCTCTTAAGTCTGTCAGTGGTTCCTTAAAGCTGTTCTTAGGATCTGTTTGCTGAGGCAACTAGCTCGCCTTAGCCTTGCAAGCCGTAGTTCTTTACCTTTAAGACTAAGTTCGACAAACATCTCCTTTCTTACAGTATAGAGTAAGACCCCGGCTTGAAGCTGTAGCTAAGCAGTGAAATAAAGAGTTACCTGTTTTCTAAGAGTGCTCTTTCCCTGCTACTATCTTACTCTAAAGCCTGTCAGTAGTGCCTTAAAGCTGTTCTTAGATCTGCTACTAGCCTTCGGGTTTTACAGTAGTAAGAATATTTCCTTTCCTTTCTTCTGCAACTAATAGAGCAGGAGTCGAAACAGTAACTAGATAATGACCTTCAGATGGCACAGCAAGAGCAAGAGCAATTGTTGAGGCTTAGTCCGAAAGAACAGGAAAATCATGCCTTTACAAGAGCTCTAAAGTAAAGAACTACTTCCCATAGGGTGGGATACTAGCAGAAAGCCTTCCATCTAAACATTCTCTCGGGTCAAGTCTCAGAAAGCACAGGTACAGGAAACTCCAATTCAAGCTTTCCAACATCAGAAAAAGGTTTTGCATCAAAGGACTAAGAAAAGGAAGATGGTTTAGCTCTTTTAGTAGCTGGGAATTCAAGAACTGGCTATTAAAGCAATGCTACATAGCATTTCACTCTTTTACGCGTATTCATAGAAGGGACTAAAGAAAGCATAGGAGTGGATCATGCCTTAAATTCTTTGCATAGACTTGCATTGGGGTCCCGACTTCTAAGTCTAGGAGAGGGCGAGAGGGGGATTATCAAAGATTGTCTATAGTAGGAAGGGGTACCTATAGGAGCTATAGGAGCGAAGCCGAAGATTCTGTCACTGCGAGCGGCAATGCGGGTTACCAATAGCAGGTCAGGGATCGATATAAAGCATCATCTTACCTTTACTTTCCTATTCTGATACAGCTACTCTTTCATTGTAAGTACTTTCAGCAGCTACTTCTCCTACTCCTCTCCTGCCATAAGGAAGTTAGAAGGAGTGCAGTATATGGCCTAATCAGGAGTTAACTCATCTCCGGTTATAGCTTGCCTGAGCCTGTAAGCCTAGATTGGATTCATTTACAGATTCTCCTGCTTAAATTGTTAGAGGTTCTGTCACAGTTAATAGCCGGATTCCACTACTCCTACTTCCTTACTATCTTCCCTTCACTAAGAGCCATTCTATACGGAAAGTGAACCCCTTCTTGTTATTAAGAGAGCTCGTAACCCGTTTTCAGGAAATGACTACATACGAAGTCAACGCTTTTTGTACAGCGGAGTGGCTAACCCTTGCGAATTGGTGATGACTAAGGAGTGAATTCAGCCACACGCTTATGGAGGAATGGTAGGTGAATCACCATACATAGATAAGTAGACGAAGCCGGCTTCCCCTAATTGATAGATGTAATGATACGATCCTCGTAGAGGAATCGCGTTATGACGATCGCTTTCTTATTGGACTCGAACGATTGGATAAAAACCCCGTCGAAACTCGGCTAGGACGGATTCGATTTGACGCCACAACAGTGATGGTAATCCGTCGATAAGTCCGTGGAATGATGAACGCCACAAACGGTTGTGAAAGGCCGTTTGATAAGTCCGATAACGAATCGTCAAGGCGGTCTTGATCGATTCAAGTTCTGAGAAAACTCAGAGAAAATAGTCTCACACAAGTGTTTGGCTAAAAGACGTGAACTGCTATTCTCATTGAAAAGAGCCTTTAAATAGGCTTAGAAGTTTACAAACCTAATTTGCAACTAAAATAATTAAAATTCGTCAATAATTAAAAGAAAATTCGGAACTTAATTAAAAATAACCTAAAACGCGACTAAGGCCCAAAATCCGTCGGAATCGGGCGGTCGTTCGCCCAAATGGGGCGAACGTTCAGCGCACTCCGCTGCTTTGGGGCGGTCTTCGCCAGGCCTGGGCGAACGACCGGCAAGTGTTCTGCCCGATTTTCGAGTTTCGTCCGTTTGGGCAATCGGTCGCCCCAAATTCCAAGAACGATCGCCGCCTTGCATCCCAAACTTATTTCTAACTTTTACAAAGCATAATTAATGCTAAAAACTCAAAATAACATCAAATTACAAAGAATGTCTTTAATTTCTTTCCATAGACATCTAATTGCTTGTTCCGGCTTGAATTACTTGAACACACGCCGGCTTCGATTCTTGCCCGCGGTCTTATTCTTCAAGGAATGTCTTCAAGAATAAATTGAGTTGTTCCTTGAATCGTCTAGCTCGAGCCCTCGTGATCGGACCTTCAGGAGCCTCGATCTTCTTGTGTTGTGCACCGACGATGTCCGCATCATTCTCCTCCTCTTCAAAAGGATTTGACCTCAAATCTGAATCAGCAAAATAAGGAGATAAATCAGCGACATTAAAGGTAGCACTTACATTATACTCACTAGGTAGATCAAGTTGGTAGGCGTTGTTGTTGATACGCCGTGTGACTTGAAAAGGACCATCTCCCCGTGGTAGAAGCTTGGATTTGCGCTGTTCAGGAAATCGTTCCTTACGCATGTGTATCCAAACCCAATCTCCAGGTTCAAACACCACTTCTCGTCGCCCTTTATTGGCTTGTTTGGCGTACATCTCCGTGCGCCGCTCGATATTGCGTCTAGCATCTTCGTGAATTTTCTTGACAAAGTCCGCCTTCTTCTTTCCATCTAGGTTCACACGCTCAGATAAAGGTAAAGGCAATAAAGCTAAAGGTGTTAGTGGATTAAAACCATAGACAATCTCAAAAGGAGAGAATTTGGTAGTATAATGCACAGCTCTATTGTAAGCAAATTCCACATGTGGTAGGCAATCCTCCCACGTTTTGATGTTCTTTTTGATGATTGCCCTCAATAGAGTAGATAAAGCACGATTGACTACCTCAGTTTGGCCGTCGGTTTGCGGATGTCAAGTAGTGCTAAACAACAACTTAGTTCCCAACTTAGCCCATAAGGTCTTCCAAAAATAACTAAGAAACTTAGCATCTCTATCCGACACAATTGACCTAGGCATGCCATGCAGACGAACTATTTCCCTAAAGAACAAGTCTGCCACACTTGACGCATCATCAGTTTTATGGCAAGGGATGAATTGCGCCATCTTGGAGAACCGATCAACCACAACAAACACCGAATCCCGACCCTTACGAGTCCTAGGTAGTCCAAGGACGAAGTCCATAGATAACCCAAGGTGCTTCTGGTATTGGGAGTGGAGTATAGAGACCATGGGGGTTGGACTTTGACTTGGCTTGCTTACACTTGACACATCTCTCACAAATCCGCTCAACATCACGTTTTAAACGTGGCCAATAAAAGTGTAGGTAAAGGATCTCAAGTGTTTTCATGACTCCAAAATGCCCCATTAAGCCCCCACTATGTGCCTCTCGCACCAATAATTCTCTCACCGAACTTTGTGGGACACATAACCTAGAACCCTTGAATAAAAACCCATCATGCCTATAAAAATCTTCTTTCCCAAACTTTTCACACAAGGCATAAATGGTACCAAAGTCATCATCATTAACATACAACTCTTTCAAATGTTCAAAACCCAACAGTTTGGTGGTAAGAGTTGAAAGAAGTGCGTACCTTCGAGAAAGGGCATCGACTACCACATTCTCCTTACCTTGTTTATATTTGATGACGTAGGGGAATGGCTCTAGGAATTCCATCCATTGGATATGGCGTCGATTGAGCTTGTGTTGTGCCTTCAGAAACTTGAGGGACTCATGATCGGTGTGAACCACAAACTCTCGTGCCAACAAATAGTGTTGCCACGTCTCCAATGCTCTGACAAGTGCATACATCTCTTTATCATAAGTGGGGTAGTTGAGAACCGCTCCACTTAACTTCTCACTGAAAAAGGCGATGGGTCGTCGGTCTTGCATAAGAACCGCTCCAATGCCCACTCCCAATGCATCACACTCTACTTCGAACGGTTTGTCGAAGTTTGGTAAGGCCAATACCGGCGGATTGATTAAGCAATCTTTGATCGCCTGGTGCATTCTTTTTCATAACTTCAGTGAAGAGGGCGGCGATAGTGCTGAAATCTCTGACAAATCGGCGATAAAATCCCGCTAAGCCATGAAAGCTTCGGACCTGTGAGGCGTTAGTCGGTGTCGGCCATTCTCAAATGGCTCGAACTTTCTCTTTGTCAACCTGCACTCCGTTAGCACTAACAACAAATCCAAGAAAAATAATATGATCGGTACAAAATGTGCACTTTTTAAGATTGGCATACAATTTCTCTTGCTTAAGAATCCTGAAAACTTGTGTTAGATGTTCTACATGCTCATCTAAGGATTTGCTATAAATCAGAATATCATCAAAGTAGACAACCACAAATTTACCTATGAATGCACGCAAAACATGATTCATGAGTCGCATAAATGTACTAGGTGCGTTGGTCAATCCAAACGGCATTACTAGCCATTCATACAATCCATGTTTAGTCTTAAATGCAGTTTTCCACTCACCTCCCTCACGCATGCGAATTTGATGATATCCACTTTTTAAATCGATCTTAGAAAATGTGCGTGCACCATGGAGCTCATCTAACATGTCATCTAATCGAGGAATAGGAAAACGATACTTTACCGTGATATTGTTGATTGCTCGACAATCAATGCACATCCTCGATGATCCATCCTTCTTTGGCACTAGTAGAACGGGCACGGCACAGGGACTCATACTCTCCCGAATATAGCCCTTGGAAAGTAACTCTTCTACTTGCCGTTGCAACTCCTTTGTTTCTTCAGGATTGGCTCTATAGGCAGGACGGTTTGGTAAAGTGGCTTCGGGCACAAAGTCGATTTGGTGCTCGATTCCTCGAATTGGTGGCAATTCGGGTGGCATCTCATCTACCACCACATCCTTGAATTCCTGCAAAAGAGAAACAGTAGCACTTGGCAATTCCTCACCTTGTGCGTTAGCAAAAAGGGTAGCCTCCTTATACACTAATAAAATCATTGGCTCACCCGAAAGAAAGGCTTTCTCAATACCATGTTGTCTAAGAAGAAAACTTTTCTTCTTACTCTCTTTTCTTTCCTCTCCCTTGCTTAACTGTTTATTTCTCTCTTGTTTTTCCTCTCGTTGTGTTTCACTCATAACCCCATTCTCTTTATTTTTATTCTCTTCACACTTTGTGTTTCCCTTATCTTGAACCCTCCTCTCAATTTCATTTTGAAGAAAACATTGATCTTCAAGGACTTGGCTAGGGGTTAAGGGTACAAGGGCAACTAACTTTCCCTTGTAGGGTACGGTGTACTTGTTGGTGTATCCGTCGTGTATAGCACGTCGATCAAATTGCCAAGGTCGGCCAAGTAATATATGGGTCGCCTCCATAGGAACCACATCACAAAGTACTTCATCCTCGTACTTGCCGATCTGAAATGACACCAACACTTGATGAGTCACCTTCACACCTCCGCTATCATTTAGCCACTGCAACTTGTAAGGTCGGGGGTGTTTAAGTAAGGGTAGGGCTAATTTTTCCACCAAGGATTCACTTGCCACGTTCGTACAACTCCCTCCATCAATGATCAAGCAACAAATCTTGTCCTTGATTCTACACCGCGCATAGAATATGTTCTCACGTTGCATATCATCTTGGCTTCTTGTTTGAGCACTTAGTGCTCTCCTTGTCACTGCCACTAGCCCAAGCGTCTCACTGACGTCTTCTACTTCCAACTCCTCCTCTTCGACTTCCTCCTCCCCTTCGGTCTCATACTCTCCATCGGGTCTCACCAACATAGTTCTTTTGTTTGGGCATTGGGATGCAATGTGCCCACGCTCCTGACATTTGAAGCACTTAATGTCTCGATTTCGAGTAGAAGAGTTTTCAATGGTACCTTTACTGCTTGACGGTGCCGAACTTGAAGGTTTATTCTCGGGTTTTGTTGGAGTCGGAATAGCTTTTTCTTCCCTTTTCGCTACGGGTGGTTTCCAGGCGGGTCGGTCCCCAAATTTGCTCCTCCTACCTCCCGTTTTGAATTGCTTCTCCACTTGGATGGCCTTATGAACCAAATCCTCCATCTCCATGTAGCGGTGTAGCTCCACTTCATTGGCGATCTCGGTGTTCATCCCCGCTAAGAAACGGGCCATGGTTACCTCCACATCTCCCTCTAATCCGAGGCGGATCATCAACAGCTCCATCTCTTGGTGGTAATCCTCCACACTTTTGCTCCCTTGGGTCAAGCGTAACAAACGCTTGTGCAACTCCCGGTAATAGTGAGCCGGCACAAAACGTTTCCTCATAAGGGCCTTCATATCATCCCACGCCTCCACTGGGGGCTCACGGTTCCTCCTCCTATTTGTTGCAACCTGATCCCACCAAGTAAGTGCATAATCAGTAAACTCAGTGACTGCGAGCTTTACCTTCTTTCTATTAGAGTAGTGGTGGATGTCGAAGACGTTCTCGATCCTCTTCTCCCACTCCAAGTATGCCTCGGGGTCATTACGACCCTTAAACTCGGGAATCTTCGACTTGATGCTCCCAAGGTTGTCGTCTTCCCTCCGGTTATCCCGACGACCATGCTCAAACCGTCTTCTATCGGGACCTCCTTCATCATATTCATTGTCTTCATATTCTTCCTCGCCATTCCGCCGCTGCCACGGTTGGACTCGTTGTTGACGAGGAGCGGCTTGGTTCCTTCTCCCTTTATTCGCTCTTGGTTCCCGTTCCGCCCTCATCTCACCCATCTCCTCTTGAATATTCGCCATCTGGCGCATCAACGTTTGTATTTGACCCGTGATGGCTTCCATCATTAGACGTTGGTCCACTGGTTGATTTTGCTCCCCGCGTGTTCCGTCGTTGTTGTTTCCTGACATGGTTAGTAGTAAAAGAGAAAAATAAAGACTAGGACCTAACAACTCGCTCCCTCACGTGTTTTCACTCAAAGATGTCACACTCAAGATAGCGCTCGTGTTTGTCACTCTAGTAATCGGCTTTTACCCTCTATTAAGCTCACCACTCATGCCTTTTACCACTCAATTTTCTTCTAAGACTCTCGAAAACTTGAATGTACTCAAGACACTAGAATATGTAAACTCAACGACTTTGAACTCAACAAAGAACAATCTCAACACGTTCAAGACGTTAACAAACCACAAACCCAACGTCACCAAAAGCCGTTTTTATAATAGTAATTCGAATCAACCAAACAAATACGGCCTTCGATAACTGAAATTAAAACTCAAATAGTCTCTATTTCTTTTGTGATATTCGACCAATCCTTTTTTTTTTTTTTGAATCCGTACGATTTCTTCTTCTTCTTTTTTTTTTATGGATGAATTTTGCTAGAAACGAAAATTACAAAAGAAAAATCCCTAGAATGAAGATTAATCAGAACAAGAATGGTTCAAGGGTGAATTGACTCAAAACACAAACCCTAGACTAACAGACAATTAAAATTTAAGAGAAAAGTTCCAGACAAGAAAGAACCGAAGCTCTGATACCACTTGATACGATCCTCGTAGAGGAATCGCGTTATGACGATCGCTTTCTTGTTGGACTCGAACGATTGGATAAAAGCCCCGTCGAAACTCGGCTAGGATGGATTCGATTTGACGCCACAACGGTGATGGTAATCCGCCGATAAGTCCGTGGAATGATGAACGCCACAAACGGTTGTGAAAGGCCGTTTGATAAGTCCGATAACGAATCGTCAAGGCGGTCTTGATCGATTCAAGTTCTGAGAAAACTCAGAGAAAATAGTCTCACACAAGTGCTTGGCTAAAAGACGTGAACTGCTATTCTCATTGAAAATAGCCTTTAAATAGGCTTAGAAGTTTACAAACCTAATTTGCAACTAAAATAATTAAAATTCGTCAATAATTAAAAGAAAATTCGGAACTTAATTAAAAATAACCTAAAACGCGACTAAGGCCCAAAATCCGTCAGAATCGGGCGGTCGTTCGCCCAAATAGGGCGAACGTTCGGCGCACTCCGCTGCTTTGGGGCGGTCGTTCGCCAGGCCTGGGCGAACGACCGGCAAGTGTTCTGCCCGATTTTTGAGTTTCGTCCGTTTGGGCGATCGGTCGCCCCAAATTCCAAGAACGATCGCCGCCTTGCGTCCCAAACTTATTTCTAACTTTTACAAAGCATAATTAATGCTAAAAACTCAAAATAACATCAAATTACAAAGAATGTCTTTAATTTCTTTCCATAGACATCTAATTGCTTGTTCCGGCTTGAATTACTTGAACGCACGCCGGCTTCGATTCTTGCCCGCAGTCTTGTTCTTCAAGGAATGTCTTCAAGAATAAATTGAGTTGTTCCTTGAATCGTCTAGCTCGGGCCCTCGTGATCGGACCTTCAGGAGCCTCGATCTTCTTGTGTTGTGCACCGACGATGTCCGCATCATGTAATAGTTCCACGAATTAGTAACGGAAGAGAACACCCAGCTAAACCTTAGTTTGCTACGTCTTATATCTAAGTTCTGGATCCATATCCACCAACCGAAAGAAGGCGGTAGACACAAAACGACTCAAAGAATTACATAGATAAGAACCAGGCCACTGGAGTAGAGGAAAGAAAAGGGCAGTGGGAAAGGATCCAAGAGGAAGTAGGTTTGCGGTGAGCCCCGCCCAGCGGAGACGACCAAGGTCTGGTAGCGCCGGTTCTTTGACATGCCCAGGTGATCCCTTCTGACTAAGTGACGAAAGCTTGAACTCGAGTGAAATCTTGTCTGAGAAAGAAGTGGAACGAGAAAGTTGGCGCCCCATGAGGTCACCGCCGGTCTAAGGTCCCTTCCTGTAGAACTCAGCCATGATCGAACTCAAAAGCGTACTTTTCATTCCGGAAGGAATCGTTTAGTAGGGACTAATTGGTTCAGATTGAACTTGAAATGTAAATGTTTCAGGTAGGGCTAGAGAGTCAATCAAAACCAAGGTTGCTCCTGTGGTTAACCCTGGGCCTGACTAAATAAGGAAATGTTGGGGATGATTCTAACAGGTCTTGCTCTGATCTAACGCGAAAAAGAGGACCAACAGAGACTGCTGCTGTTGGATGTGGATCAGGTTTCTAAGAAATAGATGGATAGTAGGGCGGGAAGTATAAGGTAGAGCTCGACCAGGTACGATACAAAAGGAATTGGTCAAGAGCCATCTCGTGAAGATTGGTGTTAGAGTTCAGATGAGAGGATTTGATGCGAACCGCGGGCAATTTGCTTCGTGATCCGTCAAAGATGCGGAATAATGTTCAGGACCTTCAAACAAGATTTGTATTGCGACCCCGTCCCCTTGATTATATTGAACCAAGAGCCGTAAGTCAAGAAGCTGCGTCTCCGTCCCCTTGATTATATCGAACCAAGAGCCGTAAGAACAATAAGGTATGCAACTCCGTCCCCTTGACTATTGAGAATCAAGAGCCGTAAGTATACTAACCCTAAGATTGCGACAACACACTCAAGAATTAGATGAGAATGTGAGTGATCAGTCAGTTTTGAACTCTATAAGGTTTTGACCTTGATAGGCTCGAAAGTTCTCACAAGAACCAAAAGAGAAGAACAAACTCTCAAGAAATTTTATTAATGATTCAAATCTGATTACAAAATGAATAATACAAGCTTAAATAACCCTCATGGACGTTCTCATACATTGAAAATAAAGGAAATATGCTGAAAGTCTAACCCTAGCTTAAAACAGGAAACTAGAAATTCTGTTGCTTAAAATAGAACGGGAAACTACCTAAAATTGTTTGGCTGAGATATTAAACATAAAATACCCTAATATTTGACTAATACTACGTCCATTATCCCCTCTAAGTCTTGGAATATCATGATTTAAGGTCTTCAAATTATTTGCTCAAGATTTGGCAAGTTTCCCAATCTCTGACCAACCAGCTTAGTAATCTGAAACTTGTCAAAATAAGACCAGATTTTGAACGAATTTCCAAGCTATTTTTCATGAATATTCCTTGTCATTTAAGGCCTTTCAATTGCCAAAAATGTCTTCATCATTTCCTTCAATAGCCAAGATCGCATTGAAAGCTTTCTGACCATCTTTGATGGAGTTACATTCCTTGTTGGACTGATCCATTGTGAGCTCCTTCTCTAGGGCTGGATTGGCCCAAATAAACTCCTTGACAAGCCCATTAATTGCATCTTGAAGCTTTTTGGCTCTTGCTCTAGTAATTGGCCCGATCGGCATTTGAAGTGGATCCTTTATCCTTCTGCTCGGGTCTCTGCTTGCATCATTCTCCCCTTCCTCGAAAAGATTCGTCCTCGAATCGGAACCTACATCAAAAGGAGAAAGATCAGAAACATTGAATGTGGTACTAACATTGTACTCACCAGGAAGCTCAATCTTGTAAGCATTGTCATTGATGCGCTCAAGAACTTGAAAAGGACCATCTCCTCTTGGATCAAGCTTAGATTGCCTACGAGATGGAAATCTTTCCTTTCTCATATGCACCCAAACCCATTCTCCTGGTTGAAAGACCACTTTCTTGCGCCCTTTGTTAGCCTTTGATGCATAGTGCTCATTCCTTTTCTCAATTTGTTGCCGAACACTCTCATGGAGTTTCTTCACCGTCTCTGCTTTTCGATGTCCATCTAAACTAGCCCTTTCATTCACCGGTAATGGCAACAAGTCTAAGGGAGTTAGAGGATTGAAACCATAAACAATTTCAAATGGTGACATGTTAGTGGTAGAATGAACACTCCGATTATAAGCAAACTCAATGAATGGCAAACAATCTTCCCAATTTTTCAGATTCTTTTGAATTATTGTGCGCAAAAGTGTGGATAAAGTCCTATTAACCACTTCAGTTTGTCCATCAGTTTGAGGGTGACAAGTTGTTGAAAACAAAAGTTTAGTTCCCAATTTACCCCACAAAACTTTCCAGAAGTAGCTTAAGAACTTGGCATCATGATCAGAAACAATAGTTCTAGGAACACCATGCAAACGAACAATCTCCTTGAAAAACAGATCAGCCACATTAGTTGCATCATCGGTTTTATTGCAAGAAATGAAATAAGCCATTTTTGAAAACCTATCTACAACTACAAAGATAGAATCCCGACCTCGCTTTGATCTAGGCAACCCTAAAACAAAGTCCATTGAGATATCTACCCATGGTGCGGTTGGAACGGGTAACGGTGTATACAAACCATGAGGTAAAACTCTAGATTTAGCTTTCCTACATGCAATGCATCTAGAACAGATTCGCTCCACGTCCCTTCTCATTTTTGGCCAAAAGAAATGTTCGTGCAATGTTTCAAGTGTCTTTTTAACACCAAAATGTCCCATTAATCCCCCACTATGAGCCTCACGAACAAGCAATTCTCTCATAGAACTATTAGGCACACAAAGTTTATTTTCTTTAAACAAGTACCCATCTAGTCTATAAAATTTTCCAAAGGCTGATTTTTCACAAGCACCATAAATAACAGCAAAGTCATGATCATTAACATACAAATCTTTCACATATTCGAAACCAAGCAACTTTGCATCCAGAGTAGAGAAAAGTGTATACCTTCTTGACAACGCATCAGCCACGACGTTGTCCTTACCTTGTTTGTACTTGATGACAAAGGGAAAGCTCTCAATGAATTCTATCCACATGGCTTGATGTTTGTTCAACTTTCCTTGTCCCTTCAAATGCTTTAAAGACTCATGATCAGTGTGGATGACAAACTCCTTAGGTAAAAGATAATGTTGCCATGTTTGCAAAGCCCTAACCAAGGCGTAAAGCTCCTTAGCATAGGTTGGATACTTCAAGGCTGCCCCATTGAGCTTTTCACTAAAGTAAGCAATCAGCCTCTTTTCCTGCATCAAAACAGCACCAATATCTATTCCCGACGCATCACACTCAATTTCAAAAGTTTTGGAAAAATTTGGTAAAGCAAGCAAAGGAGCAGAACATAATTTGTCTTTAATTGCTTGAAAAGCTTGTTCTTGTTCCACACCCCACTTAAAACCAATAGTTTTCTTTATTATCTCAGTGAGTGGTGCAGCAATTGTGCTAAAGTCTTTCACAAAACGACGGTAAAAGCTAGCTAAGCCATGAAAGCTCCTTACCTCGGGTATGGTTTTAGGTTTGGGCCACTCCTTGATAGCCTTTACCTTTTCCTCATCAACTTCTATGCCATTAGCACCAACAACATATCCAAGAAACATAACTTTCTCGGTGCAAAAGGAACACTTTTTAATATTGGCAAATAGCTTTTCCGTTCTTAAAACCTCAAGCACAAGTTGCAAATGCTTAGTGTGCTCTTCCAAATTCTTGCTATATACCAAAATATCATCAAAATAGACAACAACAAATTTTCCAAGGAAAGCACGTAAAACATGATTCATCAACCTCATGAATGTACTAGGTGCATTAGTTAAGCCAAATGGCATGACTAACCATTCATACAATCCATATTTAGTCTTAAAAGCAGTTTTCCATTCATCTCCTTCTTTCATTCTAATTTGATGATAGCCACTTTTTAAATCAATTTTAGTAAACACACAAGATCCATGCAATTCATCAAGCAAATCATCTAACCTAGGAATAGGATGACAATATTTTACCGTGATGTTATTGATGGCACGACAATCAGTACACATCCTCCACGATCCATCCTTCTTTGGTACAAGTAATACCGGTACAGCGCATGGACTAAGGCTCTCTCTTATATGTCCTTTCACCATTAATTCCTCCACTTGGCGTTGGAGTTCCCTCGTCTCCTCGGGATTAGTCCTATAGGCTGGTCGGTTTGGTATTGCAGCGCCTGGAATGAAATCAATTTGATGCTCAATCCCTCTAATAGGTGGTAAACCACTAGGAACATCATCGGGAAAGACATCTTCATATTCCTGCAACAAGGAAGAAACAACACTAGGCAAGGATGGGTCAAGTTCGTTAGTGTTCAAAAGTGCCTCTTTGTATAGAAGTATATACATAGGCCTTTCGGAATAAAAAGCTCTCTTGATCTCACTTGGTTTTGCATAGAAACTCTCTTTTCTTTTTGTTTCCTCTCCTTTTTCTTTGCTCACTTTCTTTTCAGTTTTGCTCACGCTCTCTTTTCTTCTCTCATTCTCTTTTTCTTCTTTTCTTGTACTCTCTTTTTCATTTCTTTCTTTTTCTTCTTTCTCAACTTTTCTCGAGTCACTCTCTCTTTTTAATCTCACTTGATCTTCATACACCTGTTTAGGTGTCAATGGTACAAGAGTTACATGTTTGTTGTCTTTTACAAAGCTGAAACGGTTCTTGAAACCGTCATGGTTAGCTCTCCTATCAAATTGCCACGGCCTGCCCAATAAGATGTGAGAAGCGTACATAGGGACAACATCACAAAGAACTTCATCATGATATTTCCCAATAGAAAACGACACCAACACTTGCTTTTGCACCCTCACTTCCCCACTATCATTCAGCCATTGTAACTTGTATGGTCTAGGGTGTTTAAGTGTAGGTAATTGTAGCTTTTCAACTAACAAAACACTAGCAACATTAGTGCAACTCCCACCATCAATAATCAAACTACAAACTTTATTGTTAATATGGCAGCGAGTATGAAAAATGTTCTCACGTTGTTGCTGGTCGTCATCTTCTTTGATTTGGGCACTTAAAATTCGTCTTGTCACCAACGCCTCTCCTTCCACTGGATACTCGACTTCGGCATCGCTAGCATCTTCTAATTGTGGCATTGGCTCCTCTCCTTCGCTGTCCGTCACGATTTCTCCCTCACGCATAACCATGGTTCTCTTGTTTGGGCATTGGCTAGAAATATGACCTATGCCATGACATTTGAAGCACTTGATATCTCGATTGCGTTGTTGAGTTTCAGTTCTACCTTTATTGGGTAAGGTAGTGTCCTCCTTCTTCTTTGGTGGTTCGACCTTGGATTTTAAAGTGGTTGCATCATCCCTCCTCCAATTTGGCTTCCACGATGAAGAACTTTGTCCCATGGTGGTGTTGGGTCGGTTGCCCTTCCTCTTTAATTGTCGTTCCACTTTGAGCGCGATATGCAGCAAGTCTTCCATCTCCACGTAATGCTGCAACTCTACAATGTTGGCGATGTCGCGATTTAGGCCATTCAAGAATCGAGCCATGGTGGCTTCTCGATCTTCCTCGACATTCGCACGGATTAGTACAATCTCCATCTCTTTGTAATACTCATCTACGCTCTTCGACCCTTGAACCAGCCCCTGCAATTTATTGAACAAATCACGATGGTAATGGTTAGGAATAAATCTCCTCCTCATCACGCCCTTCATCTCATTCCACGTCTCGATAGGGAGTTCTTGGTGACGTCTACGAGTTGTCACAAGTTGATCCCACCACACAACGGCATAATCAGTGAACTCAACGGCAGCAAGCTTTACTTTCTTCTCTTCGGAATAACGATTGCACTCAAATATCATCTCCACCTTTTTCTCCCACTCCAAGTACGCCTCTGGGTCATTCTTTCCTTGAAAAGGAGGAATCTTCATCTTGATGCTTCCGAGGTTTCTATCTACATCATCACGCCTTCTCGGATCTCGCTGTACTCCACGGCCTTGTCTTCCTCCTCTTGGTACAAATCTTCCTGCTCGTTCTAGCAATCCTTGATCTTCTTCAAAGTTTGACTCATTCTCAGATTCTTCTTGATATTGTGCTTCAGGAACACGCCTTGCTTGTCTTCAACCTTGGGGAATTCCTCGTTGCTGCCTTTCTTCCGTTCGTTCAATCCGATCTCGCATTTCGTTCATCTCCACATGCATCCGATCGAAATGTTGTTGCATTGCTTTTAACATGAACATTACGTCCGTGTCACCTTCATTTTTCTTTGGCTCGTTGCTGGAAGACATGATTAAGTAAAAGAAATTGTTAAGAGAAGAGAATCCTCACAACACTCCCTTACGTGTTTCACTCACACTCGTCACAAGATGTCACTCAGCACTCGTGTTTCACACAATTTGGCTTTTTCTATAATGTAATCTCTCTTGCCTTTTACCGCTCTAAACTCCTCTATTCGGTTCTTATTTGAACTAACAAGACTTGATCAAATTAAAACCAAATAAAATTCAAAACCAACAATAGAAAAGATAAGAAAGATAACTAGGAACCGAAGTGACACAAATATTTTTTTTGTTTTTTTTGACAAGAACTGAATAATAAACCAGCTTCCTGCCCCTTTTTTTTTTACTTTTTTTTTTTTGGGCGTTTTTCTTTTTTTTTTCTTTTTTTTTGGGCGTTTTTTTTTATGCTGGTTCATATAACAAAAATTACAACTGAAAAAATAAAAATAAGAAGAAACGAAAACAAATAATGATAGGGAAATCAAGTTTGAAGCCTATGCTCTGATACCAAAATGATGCGAACCGCGGGCAATTTGCTTCGTGATCCGTCAAAGATGCGGAATAATGTTCAGGACCTTCAAACAAGATTTGTATTGCGACCCCGTCCCCTTGATTATATTGAACCAAGAGCCGTAAGTCAAGAAGCTGCGTCTCCGTCCCCTTGATTATATCGAACCAAGAGCCGTAAGAACAATAAGGTATGCAACTCCGTCCCCTTGACTATTGAGAATCAAGAGCCGTAAGTATACTAACCCTAAGATTGAGACAACACACTCAAGAATTAGATGAGAATGTGAGTGATCAGTCAGTTTTGAACTCTATAAGGTTTTGACCTTGATAGGCTCGAAAGTTCTCACAAGAACCAAAAGAGAAGAACAAACTCTCAAAAAATTTTATTAATGATTCAAATCTGATTACAAAATGAATAATACAAGCTTAAATAACCCTCATGGACGTTCTCATACATTGAAAATAAAGGAAATATGCTGAAAGTCTAACCCTAGCTTAAAACAGGAAACTAGAAATTCTGTTGCTTAAAATAGAACGGGAAACTACCTAAAATTGTTTGGCTGAGATATTAAACATAAAATACCCTAATATTTGACTAATACCACGTCCATTATTCCCTCTAAGTCTTGGAATATCATGATTTAAGGTCTTCAAATTATTTGGTCAAGATTTGGCAAGTTTCCCAATCTCTGACCAACCAGCTTAGTAATCTGAAACTTGTCAAAATAAGACCAGATTTTGAACGAATTTCAATGCTATTTTTCATGAATATTCCTTGTCATTTAAGGCCTTTCAATTGCCAAAAATGTCTTCATCATTTCCTTCAATAGCCAAGATCGCATTGAAAGCTTTCTGACCATCTTTGATGGAGTTACATTCCTTGTTGGACTGATCCATTGTGAGCTCCTTCTCTAGGGCTGGATTGGCCCAAATAAACTCCTTGACAAGCCCATTAATTGCATCTTGAAGCTTTTTGGCTCTTGCTCTAGTAATTGGCCCGATCGGCATTTGAAGTGGATCCTTTATCCTTCTGCTCGGGTCTCTGCTTGCATCAGGACTGGGTTCGGTTTCAGTGAGATGTGTTCTCCGTAAGTTTCCGCGTCAAGGAACAGAGAAGCACTTAGGTAATAATCTCTTTCTCCATCAATAGATAATGTGTCATGAAATTTAATTTTCGAGGTCATGGAATGTCTTTATTTCTTAAATCTTCATTGCGCCACTTAATAATTTCTACGATTATCCTGTCACCGGTTATGTTCTCTGCCTATCTCTTTTTTGATTTGATTGGTTTTCATCCCGACCTAATTCTTCTTAAACTAAAGGGTTCTTTTATCCTGCACGGGTTACGTACTATTTTTCGGCTCTTTGGTTACAGGCCAGGTTCTGAAAGAAAAAAAGACAAAGGCTAAGTTTAAGTCCAATAGCTCGGGAACTATCCTTTCTTTCGAACTGCCTTCTCTTAAAGTACAGGTCACAGAGAAAGCTAATTAAAATCCCAAGAGGAACTCTTAACTCGAACTTCCTATTTAACTCGGTTTGAAGGTCTTTCAGAGCCATCCCAAGGGAAAAGAGAATACCTCAGCTCCCTGCCTTCTATTATTAGCCCAAGAATTCCAAAGGAAAGAACTCCGATTCAACTGCTGTAAATGAAGTCAATGCAGATTAAGAGTTGCTTTCTTTATTTCGGTTTACTGGCTTACCAGGGTTAAATCCCAAGAGAAAGGAGATCTCAGCTTTAGCTTCCTTAGCTAAAGGAGATCTCAGCTTTAGCTTCCTTAGCTCTTTCTCTTTAACTGCAGTAACTACTAACAAGCGTTCACCTCCCTCCCTACACTAGTTCACCTTCGTAAAAAGCATTTCACTCCAGTAAAGGAGCTTATAACATGCCATTCTACAGCAACTATATTACCTGAAACTCCAGTAAAGTATAAGACCAGTAAAGGTTTGACACCCGTTAAGGCCTTCGTAAAGTTGCTTTTAACTTGCTTTCAATTTCACTAACTCCAGTAAAGGAGTCCCGTAAAGTTGCTTATCACTATAGACGATCACGGGAAGCTATGGTAAGCATTCATTCGAAGCCTTCTACGCCTATAGGCCCCTTACATTCTTCGAAGTGCCATCCTTACCTTCTATTTCGCCTTCTACTAGCGAGACAAAGACTTTCAATTCCTCTCTTTTTCACTCCTTCATCCCTCCGGGAACAAGACGGATATGCCAATGGCCTCTATCAGAGAGTGGTTTCCTGGATTGGTTGGTTTGAGGAGTGAAGGCGTTAAGAGAAATGACACAGTATCTTGATCTTCTATCCCCGACCATTCCTTTAACCTAGTATCATTCTTCATCTCCGACGGCTAGGACAGTCCTCTACTCCGACAGCTAGTTACTGAGATTATGAATCTGAGCTTGCTTTTTGAATACAGTCAAAGTGGGACCTCCCTTGTTCTCGCATTCCTTGCCTTGGCCCGGCCTTCAAAGGCTAGTCATCATTAGCTCAGCTCATTGGCTTTCTTTCTGATAGCTTTCTCCCCAGGCTAGGACATTCGATGAGTCATCATAGTCTTTCTTTTACTTCAAGCCCACCCTTAGTAAATTCTTTGACTAAATACTAGAGTGCTGCTACAGGCGCTTTTTAAAAGCCTTCACTCTGCTACTTCTAAGGCTCGCGCTAAAGGCCCTGCATGAGGATTAGCTCAAAGGAAAGGACTTGAAGTAAGGGATGAGCGCCCTAGCGCATAAGGACTAGACTAAAGTTGAATGAAAGTATATATTTCAGTCCTACACCTTAAAATAAAGCCTTTTTTCGATAGTTGTTAGAGGCACCAAAGGTGTTCCTATCTGATCTTTTTCAGAGGCCTTACGCTTAAAGAAAAAGAGGGCATAGAGAGGCTAAGAGAAGAGCTACTGGAACTAGAGATTTAACAGGAATAGTCCGATAGGTGGTATTTTTGTGCTGGAACTAATACAGAGACTTCTGTTGCCTTTGAAAAGGCTTAATTGGAAGTTGATTCCCCGTAATTAGATTGGCCACCTTCGCGAACCATGTAGTCTTTCATAAGCTTCCCTTTCATTTGATGCTACAGCTCCTACTGTAGAGTCCGAGACTCTTTACTTTGATGCCTCAACTGTAACTAGAATTTACTTTAGTACGTTCAAAATGATAGTATCGTACCATACCATACCCTAAACTGTTAGAACTATCGCATTGTCAGCTAAAGATTCTCTTTACTTTTCATGGTCTCATGATAGATTGGTTACAAGCTGATATAAGGAAGATTGTGAATGAGTTCGATTGGAAGATCGTTAACGTTAACCAAATCACTTATTTAATTATTTCGAAGAAAAATTCATTTACGAAGCCTGGAATTGATGCTACTTCCCTTTCAGTTTCCGCTGCTCATACATCTGATATCAACAAGGAATCCCCACCAGAAGATGGCACTATAGCTGTTGTTTAAGCTTCCGAAACAGCCTCTAAACCAATAGAAAGAGAAAGTCTTGAATTAAGAGCCAATACTCGAACTCTTTTACTTCTACCGGTACTTGGAGGAGCAGCTACGGCAAACTCATTTCCTTGACTATCTTTTCTTCCGAAGCTACGGCTACAAGAGCAACTACAACAACAGCAACTAAACCTATTAAAGACAGGACTTGAAGATGCCGATACAGTCCGAATTGCCTTTATGGCTATTGAATATGCATCCGTTGATCAGGGAAAGACGGAGACTAGAGTAGCCTTTGAATCTATGGAATTGGCTTACATGCGTATACTAGAAAGAGATAATTCCCAGTTGGTGCTCTTGCGATAGTAGC
>JACWIL010000016.1:0-45000 GCA_018132145.1 Boehmeria nivea var. tenacissima | reverse complement strand
TAAGAGAGAATAGACTGCTTCTGCTCCTCCTGTAAAGGCATCATTGGAAGGAGTTGATCTCCCCCATTGGAATCTTTATTAGGATAGAGGTCTCTTGTCCCGGATTATCTTACCTTTCTTACTCGGGGGGGCTTAATAGCCTGGAGTTGACTCTTTCGAGACCGCTATAACCTTCCCATGTAAAGGAATCGGCTTCTACTTGTTGTCTTGAATTGCCGCAAGGAATCCCTCTATCACTTTGACTCTTTCCCTGCTTGAGACGGAAAGTTGTCAAGAGATAACACTGATGCGATACTATACATTGATCTTACTAATATCCCTCCACTTCCTTCCCCTACACCAAATTCTGAAACACCCGCTCACCCAGCCATTGATCTTGTAGTTTTTCTCCCTATACCACCACCTCCACCCAAACCCATCTCTATGCGCCAAAGAATATCTAAGGACCCCTTCCATACTATGGTTACTAGACTCAAAGATGTTTCTTCGCAAGGCACCAAAGGCCCTATTAGCCTCGAAACATTCCATTCCCTGCCTTGACATCGAGATACCCGCTACACCCAACAAGGAAATAAAACTTAACTGGCGTGCGACAATGGTTGAGGAGATGAATTTTCATCAAAACAGGTACTTGGGACTTGGTTCTTCCCCTGGAAGAAAAAAAATGGAATTGGCGGGTGTTTTGGAGAAAAAAAACCAGAAGGTTCTCTTGAGAGGTATCGGGCGCGGTTGTGTGCTCAAGGCTTTAGTCAGGAAGAAGGTCTGGACTATGAAGAGACCTTCAGTCCAGTTGTCAAACCTACTACCTGGAATGGATCCTGGTAGTTGCTCTTGCTGTCTCTCGTGGCTGGCCTCTGCATCAACTAGATGTACAAAAGGCCTTCAACCATGGTGACCTTGAGGAGCAGGTCTACATGAAGCAGCCCAAAGGCTTTGTTGATCCAAATTTTCCCAACCATCTTTGTCTGCTTCGTAAACCAATCTATGGTCTCAAGCAGGCTCTACGTGCCTGGTATATGCGTCTCAGCAATTTTCTTTACAGCCTCCCCGCCCAGCTCTATCAGCAGGCCCTTTCTTTTACAATACTTCTTAATAAGGTCTCTCATGGCCAAATTATTACAGCGTTCTCCACTATAGAATTCGGCCTTCGGGGTCAACCCGGCGGCTTCTATGAGGAAGGCGGTGCAAAGGAGGCTCGAGGGCTTGTTAAGGAAGGCGGCAAGGGCCGACGAAGGGGGGTTGTTGGAGCTCAAAATGAGTCCCTAAGACTTATTATAATATATTATATTACATTACACATTTGGGACCTAAACAACTTCGCTAGATTCACTTCGGAGCCCAAAAACAAATCTAAAGGCTCGATTTAGGAAAACTAGTTACATAGACTTAGTTTTTGCGCGAAGTGACCTTATAAGGCTTGTTGGAGCTCCAAATGAGTCTCTACGACTTATTATAATATATTAGTTCAAATACTCATTTGGGATCAAAATAAGTTTGCTAGAGTAACTTCGGATCCAAAAAACCCGTTTAAAAGGTCGATTTAGGCAAAACTAGTTATAAGGACTTAGTTTTTGCGCGAGGTGAGTTTTTTAGTGTTGTTGGAGGTCAAAATGAGTCCCTACGAATTATATTAATGTGTTATATGTTCAAATACTGATTTGGGATCACAACAACTTTGCTAGAGTCACTTCGGAGCCAAAATGACGAGGACGTAACTACGCAAGCCCTTGGTGAACGATACACCGTACCCACGGGTCCAGTTACGAGAGCTCGAGCCAATCGATTCAAGGAAGAACTTCGAAGCCTAATCACAAAGCTTCAAGATCAAGAACTCGACGCTGCCGAGAAGGAAGCAATCAAAGGAGCGCAACAACAAAGGCTCGTGCATGTCATTCAAGCCGAGACGAGTCATTAAGAGTTTAGCTAGAAATTAAAGACAAGTAATTAGAAGTTAAATAGCTTAAGTAGGGTTTAGGAACATGTTAGACTTGTTTTAGTAGTTTTCGGAACTTTAATGTAAGTTTTAGCAATTGGAGGGCCGAACCATCGCCGATCGTTCGCCCAATCCAGCCGAACGATTGCCAAAACTCGACATCAAGCGAACGTGGGCAGAACCGTTGCCGGTCGTTCGCCCCATGCCAGCCGAACGTTCGCCCAAGCCAGCCGGTCGTTCGCCCCATTCCAGCCGAACGTTCGCCCAGCGCCGGTCGTTTGCCCCTCAGCAGCCGATCGACCGCCAAAACGATTTAAGCTGCGACAGACTTTATTTTGACGCGTTTTCTTAGTTTATTTTTAGTAATTTCGAATTGTTTAGGGTAATTTCCGAATTCTTTAAGTCTAATTAGGGTTGTAAAGTTTATGAGACTATTTAAAGGCCAACTTTGATCAATAAATCATCAGACGTATTATTCAGAAAACCTTGTGTGTTTTGAGAGCATTCTCTCCTCTTGAGTTCTTCGAAGAACTAACCTCGGATTTACCAAAGTGCCAAAGGATTTACCTTGGACGACGAACATAGACGAGAATCTATCTCGTTGACACAAGAATTTATCTTGTGGCATTCACCCGGCTTATCGAACGGACTTTCTGCAATCGTTCGAGCACCATTCGATCCACAAATCATTCCTAATTCCGTAGACGATCCGTAAACAAACCGTGAATCACGAGCACAATGCGCGGGGTTCATATCAGTTGGTATCAGAGCCAGGTTCTACGAATTAGGTTTGCCTATCCCTTTATTTTATTTTGTGCATTCTTAGAAGTCAAAAAAAAAAATTCGGTTCCATTCAATCTAGCGGTGTCGTGTTGAAAATTCGGTTCCATTTATTTTATCTACTTCTTCTTCCTCTTCTTCGTTTAGTATCGAGTCTTTCTTCGTCGGCGTTAATCCCTCATTGACGCCTATCAAAAAAAAAAAAAAAAAAAAAACAGAAACGTCACCATCATATTATAAAAAAAAAAAGGAGCCTTAGTCGTTATTTCATTATATCATTGTTGGATTGAGTTTCAATTTTTCTCGAATTGTTGTGTTGAGTTCTTTGGTGAAGTCTTGTGAATTGCTACTCGAGCATTCTTGTGGGCGTGGTTAGTTCGATAAGAACCAAAAGAGGATTGAACGAGTGGTAAAAGGCAGAGTGTGTGAGTTTAACAGAGGGTAAAAGCCAATTATTCGTATACACGAGTGATTGAGTCATACTTAGAGCGAAACACGTAAGGGAGTGATTGGTGAGGTCCTACTTTCTTTTATCTAACTTTGTTTTGCAGCAAATATGTCTAATCAAAGTCGTGGGGATGAACACGGAGGGTTGGACCCGAAATTAACAATGGAGGCATTGTTAGGGGAGATGAGGCGAATGAATACGAATTTCGACGACGTGCGCAAAAGGCTCGAAAGAGTCGAGAACGCCCATCAAGCGCCTCAACCACGAGTCTACAATGAAGCTCGGAGAGAGCGGGTTCATCGAAGAGACGTTGAGGAGGAATTTGACCCTTTCGTTGGGAATGTTTTTGAAGAGGAGGAAATTGGAGGATATGGGGGTAATGCTCGAAGGTTTCACGGGGGTAGAGGAGATAGGAATCGGGAAGATGGGAATATTGGAGGTATCAAGTTGAAGGTGCCGTCATTCCAGGGGAAGAGTGATCCCGAGGCCTATTTTGAGTGGGAGACGAAGGCACAATTTGTCTTCGATTGCCACAACTATACCGACGACAAGAAGGTAAAGCTTGCCGCCGCCGAATTCACCGACTATGCGGTAGTATGGTGGGATCAGTTGGTCACAAATAGACGGCAAGCCGGAGAGAGACCCATAACTACGTGGGACGAGATGAAGGCGGTTATGAAGAAGCGATTTGTTCCTCGCCACTATTATCGTGAATTGTACAAGAAGCTCCAACAGCTTAGGCAAGGTGGACGAAGTGTAGAGGAGTACCACCGTGAGATGGAGATAGCAATGATTATAGCCAATGTTGAGGAGGATCGGGAGGCCACAATGGCGAGATTCTTGGCGGGTTTGAATGTCGAGATTGCTAATCAAGTTGAGTTGCAACACTATGTGGAGATGGAGGACATGTCACACATGGCGATCAAGATAGAGCGGCAACTCAAGACGAGGGGTAATGCACGATTCAATCGCTATCCGGAACAATCAAGTTGGAAGAAGCCGTTTTCAAAGGATGACAAACAAGGGGGAAAACCCAAGTTCGAATCCAATCCAACTTCTTCAACTTCACAAGCGACAAGCAAGCCCGAGGCTTCAACAACACGTAGTCGGGACATCAAGTGCTACAAATGTCAAGGTTTTGGGCACATATCTACCAATTGTCCGAACAAGAGGAGTATGGTACTTCTAGACAATGGAGAAATAGTAAGTGAAGGAGACGAGGATGGCGATGCCATGCCACTCTTGGACGATGTCTCGGATGACGAAGCTGCAGAAGGTACGACCTTCACGTTAGTCGCACGAAGAGCTTTAAACGCGCATGCTAAGGAGGAAGTTGACACTACTCAACGGGAGAATATCTTCCATACACGATGTCAAGTCCGTGATAAGATTTGTAGCATGATTATCGATGGAGGTAGCTGCACGAATGTCGCAAGCACTACGATGGTCAACAAGCTCGGACTCCCGATGACTAATCACCCTCGCCCGTACAAGCTTCAATGGTTCAATGATGGGGGCGAAATTCGGGTTACTCGACAGGTATTAGTTTCGTTTCGCATCGGGAAATATGAAGACGAGGTGTTGTGTGATGTTGCTCCCATGGACGCGGGGCATATTCTTCTGGGGAGACCTTGGCAATTCGACCGACGGGTGGTACATGATGGCTACACCAACAAGTATTCACTCATGCGAAACAACCGGACCATCACTCTTGCACCTTTGACGCCGCAGCAAGTTCATGACGATCAAGTTAAGCTACAACAAGATAGAGTGAAACAAAAGGAGAGTGTGAGAGAAAAAGAAAGTGAGCGACAAAAGAGAGCAATAGAGATACAAAAAAAAAGTTAAAAAGTGAGTTGTGAGGAAAAACAAGAGTGTCCACAAAAGAAAAGTGAGGGTAAACACGAGTGTTCAAAAAAGAATTTCTTTGTGGGAGCAAGAGAAGTGCAGAGAGCTTTCTTATCAAACAAGCCAATGATTTTACTTTTGTATAAGGAGGCTACACTTTTAACTAACTCTAGTGGCAAGGTTCTACCTAGTGCCATTGATGCTCTTTTGCAGGAATTTCAAGATGTGGTCGTGGAAGACATGCCCGTGGGATTACCACCAATCCGCGGCATTGAACACCAAATCGACCTTGTACCCGGCGCCTCATTACCAAACAGGCCGGCTTACCGTACCAACCCGGAGGAGACAAAGGAGTTGCAACGGCAAGTTGAAGAGCTATTGGCGAAGGGGTACATTCGAGAAAGCATGAGCCCATGCGCCGTTCCGGTGTTACTCGTTCCAAAGATGGATGGTTCTTCACGGATGTGCGTTGATTGTCGAGCAATCAACAACATCACGGTAAAGTATCGTTTTCCCATTCCTCGTTTGGATGACATGTTAGATGAGTTGCATGGTGCATGTATTTTCTCAAAAGTTGATTTAAAAAGTGGATACCACCAAATTAGAATGAAAGAGGGAGATGAATGGAAAACTGCTTTTAAAACTAAACATGGGTTGTATGAATGGTTAGTGATTCCTTTTGGTTTAACTAACGCCCCTAGTACATTCATGCGACTTATGAACCATGTCTTACGTCCGTTCATAGGGAAGTTTGTGGTGGTTTACTTTGATGATATTTTGATTATAGCAAAACCTTAGAGGAACATGTTCTACATTTGAGAGAAGTTTTTATTGTTCTACAGCGTGAGAAATTATATGCTAACTTTAACAAGTGTCATTTTTGCACCGATCACGTTGTTTTCTTGGGTTTTGTTGTAAGTGCTAAAGGAGTACAGGTGGATGAGGAGAAGGTGCAAGCCATTAGAGACTGGCCAACACCTACAAATGCAGCACAAGTGTGAAGCTTTCATGGCTTAGCGGGATTCTATCACCGCTTCGTGAAGGACTTTAGCACCGTCGCAGCCCCGCTTACCGACGTTATGAAGAAACATGTGAGTTTCAAACGGGGGCGTGCACAAGAGGAGGCGTTCCAAGCTATCAAGCACAAGTTGATCAATCCTCCTTTGCTAGCATTGTCAAACTTCGACAAACCATTCGAAGTTGAATGCGATGCTTCCGGCGTGGGAATTGGAGCGGTTCTCATGCAAGACAAGAGGCCAATCGCGTACTTCAGCGAGAAATTAAGTGGGGGACCCCTCAATTACCCTACTTATGATAAGGAGATGTACGCATTGGTAAGGGCGTTGGAAACGTGGCAACACTATCTTTTGCCGCGGGAGTTTGTGGTCCACACCGACCATGAGTCGCTTAAACATCTGAAGGCGCAACACAAGCTCAACAAGCGACATGGGCAATGGATGGAGTTCCTCGAACCATTTCCGTACATCATCAAATACAAGCAAGGTAAGGAGAATGTGGTCGCCGATGCCCTTTCTCGCAGGTATACCTTACTTTCTACTCTTGATGCTAAATTACTTGGTTTTGAACAAATTAAAGAATTATATACTTTAGACCAAGATTTTAGTGAATTGTATTCGGCATGTGAAAAGGTTGCTTTTGGGGACTATTATAGGCATGAAGAGTTTTTGTTTCGTAAGAGTAAATTGTGTGTGCCTCATAGTTCATTGAGAGAGTTGTTAGTTAGGGAGGCACATGGTGGATGCCTAATGGGACACTTTGGGGTAGCCAAAACTTTAGGTATTATCCAAGAACACTTCTACTGGCCCCGCTTAAAGCGAGATATAGAACGAATATGTGCCAGGTGTGTCACTTGTAGACAAGCTAAGTCCCGAGTCCAATCACATGGGTTGTACACACCACTTCCTATTCCCAATGCACCTTGGGTTGACATTTCGATGGATTTTGTGCTAGGTTTACCACGAACCAAGAAGGGTCGGGATTCAATCTACGTAGTGGTGGATAGATTTTCTAAGATGGCACATTTCATCCCTTGTCACAAAACTGATGATGCTATTCATGTTGCAGATTTGTTCTTTCGGGAGATTGTTAGGTTACATGGTATGCCTAGGACGATCGTTTCCGATAGAGATGCTAAGTTCTTAAGTTACTTTTGGAAGACCCTCTGGAGTAAATTAGGTACTAAGTTGTTGTTCTCAACCACTTGTCACCCACAGACTGATGGTCAAACTGAAGTAGTGAATAGGACTTTGTCTACCTTGTTGAGAGCAATCATTAAGAAAAATATAAAGACTTGGGAAGATTGTTTGCCTCATGTTGAGTTTGCTTATAACCGTTCGGTTCATTCTTCTACTAAATTCTCACCGTTTGAAATTGCTTATGGGTTTAATCCACTTACTCCTTTGGATTTATCACCTTTACCTATGTCTGAGCGTGTGAATTTAGATGGTGCCAAGAAAGCAGAGCTTGTGAAGCAGATTCATGAGACGGCAAGACTCAACATTGAGCGGCGGACTGAACAATATGCCAAACAAGCCAACAAGGGCCGGACAAAAGTAGTCTTCGAACCAGGCGATTGGGTATGGCTACATATGCGAAAAGAGTGTTTTCCTGAACAAAGACGTTCGAAGTTGCTTCCCCGCGGTGATGGACCGTTTCAAGTTCTCGAGCGCATTAATGACAATGCCTACAAATTGGATCTACCTGGTGAGTACAATGTCAGTGCTACTTTCAATGTTTTTGATCTATCTCTTTTTGATGCAGGTGACGATTTGAGGGCAAATCCTTTTCAAGACGAGGGGAATCACGAGGACGTAACTACGCAAGCCCTTGGTGAACGATACACCGTACCCACGGGTCCAGTTACGAGAGCTCGAGCCAAGCGATTCAAGGAAGAACTCCGAAGCCTAATCACAAAGCTTCAAGATCAAGAACTCGACGCTGCCGAGAAGGAAGCAATCAAAGGAGCGCAACAACAAAGGCTCGTGCATATCATTCAAGCTGAGACGAGTCATTAAGAGTTTAGCTAGAAATTAAAGACAATTTTTTATGTAATTAGAAGTTAAATAGCTTAAGTACGGTTTAGGAACATGTTAGACTTGTTTTAGTAGTTTTCAGAACTTTAATGTAAGTTTTAGCAATTGGAGGGCCGAACCATCGCCGATCGTTCGCCCAATCCAGCCGAACGATCGCCAAAACTCGACATCAAGCGAACGTGGGCAGAACCGTTACCGGTCGTTCGCCCCATGCCAGCCGAACGTTCGCCCAAGCCAGCCGGTCGTTCGCCCCATTCCAGCCGAATGTTCGCCCAGAGCCGGTCGTTCGCCCCTCAGCAGCCGATCGACCGCCAAAACGATTTAAGCTGCGACAGACTTTATTTTGACGCGTTTTCTTAGTTTATTTTTAGTAATTTCGAATTGTTTAGGGTAATTTCTGAATTCTTTAAGTCTAATTAGGGTTGTAAAGTTTATGAGCCTATTTAAAGGCCAACTTTGATCAATAAATCATCAGACGTATTATTCAGAAAACCTTGTGTGTTTTGAGAGCATTCTCTCCTCTTGAGTTCTTCGAAGAACTAACCTCGGATTTACCAAAGTGCCAAAGGATTTACCTTGGACTACGAACATAGACGAGAATCTATCTCGTTGACACAAGAATTTATCTTGTGGCGTTCACCCGGCTTATCGAACGGACTTTCCGCAATCGTTCGAGCACCATTCGATCCACAAATCGTTCCTAATTCCGTAGACGATCCGTAAACAAACCGTGAATCACGAGCACAACTCGCGGGGTTCATATAGCAAAATACCCAATTTAGGGATCGATTTAGGCAAACTTGTTATAAGGACTTAGTTTTTGCGCGAGGTGAGCTTCTAAGTGTTGTTGGAGCGCAAAATGAGTCCCTACGAATTATATTAATGTGTTATATGTTCAAATACTGATTTGGGATCACAACAACTTTGCTAGAGTCACTTCGGAGCCAAAATACCCAATTTAGGGATCGATTTAGGCAAACTTGTTATAAGGACTTAGTTTTTGCGCGAGGTGAGTTTTTAAGTGTTGTTGGAGCTCAAAATGAGTCCCTACGAATTATATTAATGTATTATATGTTCAAATACTGATTTGGGATCACAACAACTTTGCTATAGTCACTTCGGAGCCAAAATACCCAATTTAGGGATCGATTTAGGCAAACTTGTTATAAGGACTTAGTTTTTGCGCGAGGTGAGCTTCTAAGTGTTGTTGGAGCGCAAAATGAGTCCCTACGAATTATATTAATGTATTATATGTTCAAATACTGATTTGGGATCACAACAACTTTGCTAGAGTCACTTCTGAGCCAAAGTACCCATTTTAGGGCTCGATTTAGGCAAACTAGTTATAAGGACTTAGTTTTTGCGCGAGGTGAGCTTCTAAGTGTTGTTGGAGCGCAAAATGAGTCCCTACGAATTATATTAATGTGTTATATGTTCAAATACTGATTTGGGATCACAACAACTTTGCTAGAGTCACTTCGGAGCCAAAATACCCAATTTAGGGATCGATTTAGGCAAACTTGTTATAAGGACTTAGTTTTTGCGCGAGGTGAGTTTTTAAGTGTTGTTGGAGCTCAAAATGAGTCCCTACGAATTATATTAATGTATTATATGTTCAAATACTGATTTGGGATCACAACAACTTTGCTATAGTCACTTTGGAGCCAAAATACCCAATTTAGGGATCGATTTAGGCAAACTTGTTATAAGGACTTAGTTTTTGCGCGAGGTGAGCTTCTAAGTGTTGTTGGAGCGCAAAATGAGTCCCTACGAATTATATTAATGTATTATATGTTCAAATACTGATTTGGGATCACAACAACTTTGCTAGAGTCACTTCGGAGCCAAAGTACCCATTTTAGGGCTCGATTTAGGCAAACTAGTTATAAGGACTTAGTTTTTGCGCGAGGTGAGTTTTTAAGTGTTGTTGGAGCTCAAAATGAGTCCCTACGAATTATATTAATGTATTATATGTTCAAATACTGATTTGGGATCACAACAACTTTGCTAGAGTCACTTCGGAGCCAAAATACACAATTTAGGGCTCAATTTAGGCAAACTAGTTATAAGGACTTAGTTTTTGCGCGAGGTGAGTTTTTAAGTGTTGTTGGAGCTCAAAATGAGTCCCTAAGACTTATTATAATATATTATATTACATTACACATTTGGGACCTAAACAACTTCGCTAGATTCACTTTGGAGCCCAAAAACAAATCTAAAGGCTCGATTTAGGAAAACTAGTTACATAGACTTAGTTTTTGCGCGAAGTAACCTTATAAGGCTTGTTGAAGCTCCAAATGAGTCTCTACGACTTATTATAATATATTAGTTCAAATACTCATTTGGGATCAAAATAAGTTTGCTAGAGTAACTTCGGATCCAAAAAACCCGTTTAAAAGGTCGATTTAGGCAAAACTAGTTATAAGGACTTAGTTTTTGCGCGAGGTGAGTTTTTTATTGTTGTTGGAGGTCAAAATGAGTCCCTACGAATTATATTAATGTGTTATATGTTCAAATACTGATTTGGGAACACAACAACTTTGCTAGAGTCACTTCGGAAGCAAAATACCCAATTTAGGGATCGATTTAGGCAAACTTGTCATAAGGACTTAGTTTTTGCGCGAGGTGAGCTTATAAGTGATGTTGGAGCGCCAAATGAGTCCCTACGAATTATATTAATGTGTTATATGTTCAAATACCGATTTGGGATCACAACAACTTTGCTAGAGTCACTTCGGAGCCAAAGTACCCATTTTGGGGTTCGATTTAGGCAAACTAGTTATAAGGACTTAGTTTTTGCGCGAGGTGAGTTTTTTAGTGTTGTTGGAGGTCAAAATGAGTCCTTACGAATTATATTAATGTATTATATGTTCAAATACTGATTTGGGATCACAACAACTTTGCTAGATTTACTTCGGAGCCAAAGTACCCATTTTAGGGCTCGATTTAGGCAAACTAGTTATAAGGACTTAGTTTTTGCGCGAGGTGAGTTTTTAAGTGTTGTTGGAGCTCAAAATGAGTCCCTACGAATTATATTAATGTATTATATGTTCAAATACTGATTTGGGATCACAACAACTTTGCTAGAGTCACTTCGGAGCCAAAATACACAATTTAGGGCTCGATTTAGGCAAACTAGTTATAAGGACTTAGTTTTTGCGCGAGGTGAGTTTTTAAGTGTTGTTGGAGCTCAAAATGAGTCCCTAAGACTTATTATAATATATTATATTAAATTACACATTTGGGACCTAAACAACTTCACTAGATTCACTTCGGAGCCCAAAAACAAATCTAAAGGCTCGATTTAGGAAAACTAGTTACATAGACTTAGTTTTTGCGCGAAGTGACCTTATAAGGCTTGTTGGAGCTCCAAATGAGTCTCTACGACTTATTATAATATATTATTTGTTCAAATACTCATTTGGGATCAAAATAAGTTTGCTAGAGTAACTTCGGAGCCAAAAAACCCGTTTAAAAGGTCGATTTAGGCAAAACTAGTTATAAGGACTTAGTTTTTGTGCGAGGTGAGTTTTTTAGTGTTGTTGGAGGTCAAAATGAGTCCCTACGAATTATATTAATGTGTTATATGTTCAAATACTGATTTGGGATCACAACAAGTTTGCTATAGTCACTTCGGAGCCAAAATACCCAATTTAGGGATCGATTTAGGCAAACTTGTTATAAGGACTTAGTTTTTGCGCGAGGTGAGCTTCTAAGTGTTGTTGGAGCGCAAAATGAGTCCCTACGAATTATATTAATGTATTATATGTTCATATACTGATTTGGGATCACAACAACTTTGCTAGAGTCACTTCGGAGCCAAAGTACCCATTTTAGGGCTCGATTTAGGCAAACTAGTTATAAGGACTTAGTTTCTGCGCGATGTGAGTTTTTAAGTGTTGTTGGAGCTCAAAATGAGTCCCTACGAATTATATTAATGTATTATATGTACAAATACTGATTTGGGATAACAACAACTTTGCTAGAATCACTTCGGAGCCAAAATACACAATTTAGGGCTCGATTTAGGCAAACTAGTTATAACGACTTAGTTTTTGCGCGAGGTGAGTTTTTAAGTGTTGTTGGAGCTCAAAATGAGTCCCTAAGACTTATTATAATATATTATATTAAATTACACATTTGGGACCTAAACAACTTCGCTAGATTCACTTCGGAGCCCAAAAACAAATCTAAAGGCTCGATTTAGGAAAACTAGTTACATAGACTTAGTTTTTGCGCGAAGTGACCTTATAAGGCTTGTTGGAGCTCCAAATGAGTCTCTACGACTTATTATAATATATTATTTGTTCAAATACTCATTTGGGATCAAAATAAGTTTGCTAGAGTAACTTCGGAGCCAAAAAACCCGTTTAAAAGGTCGATTTAGGCAAAACTAGTTATAAGGACTTAGTTTTTGTGCGAGGTGAGTTTTTTAGTGTTGTTGGAGGTCAAAATGAGTCCCTACGAATTATATTAACGTGTTATATGTTCAAATACTGATTTGGGATCACAACAACTTTGCTAGAGTCACTTCGGAGCCAAAATACCCAATTTAGGGATCGATTTAGGCAAACTTGTTATAAGGACTTAGTTTTTGCGCGAGGTGAGCTTCTAAGTGTTGTTGGAGCGCAAAATGAGTCCCTACGAATTATATCAATGTATTATATGTTCAAATACTGATTTGGGATCACAACAACTTTGCTAGAATCACTTCGGAGCCAAAATACACAATTTAGGGCTCGATTTAGGCAAACTAGTTATAAGGACTTAGTTTTTGTGCGAGGTGAGTTTTTAAGTGTTGTTGGAGCTCAAAATGAGTCCCTACGAATTATATTAATGTATTATATGTTCAAATACTGATTTGGGATCACAACAACTTTGCTAGAGTCACTTCAGAGCCAAAATACACAATTTAGGGCTCGATTTAGGCAAACTAGTTATAAGGACTTAGTTTTTGCGCGAGGTGAGTTTTTAAGTGTTGTTGGAGCTCAAAATGAGTCCCTAAGACTTATTATAATATATTATATTAAATTACACATTTGGGACCTAAACAACTTCGCTAGATTCACTTCGGAGCCAAAAAACAAATATAAAGGCTCGATTTAGGAAAACTAGTTACATAGACTTAGCTTTTGCGCGAAGTGACCTTATAAGGCTTGTTGGAGCTCCAAATGAGTCTCTACGACTTATTATAATATATTATTTGTTCAAATACTGATTTGGGATCAAAATAAGTTTGCTAGAGTAACTTCGGAGCCAAAAAACCCGTTTAAAAGGTCGATTTAGGCAAAACCAGTTATAAGGACTTAGTTTTTGCGCGAGGTGAGTTTTTTAGTGTTGTTGGAGGTCAAAATGAGTCCCTACGAATTATAGTAATGTGTTATATGTTCAAATACTGATTTGGGATCACAACAACTTTGCTAGAGTCACTTCGGAGCCAAAGTACCCATTTTAGGGCTCGATTTAGGCAAACTAGTTATAAGGACTTAGTTTTTGCGCGAGGTGAGTTTTTAAGTGTTGTTGGAGCTCAAAATGAGTCCCTACGAATTATATTAATGTATTATATGTACAAATACTGATTTGGGATCACAACAACTTTGCTAGAGTCACTTCGGAGCAAAAATACACAATTTAGGGCTCGATTTAGGCAAACTAGTTATAAGGACTTAGTTTTTGCGCGAGGTGAGTTTTTAAGTGTTGTTAGAGCTCAAAATGAGTCCCTAAGACTTATTATAATATATTATATTACATTACACATTTGGGACCTAAACAACTTCGCTAGATTCACTTCGGAGCCCAAAAACAAATCTAAAGGCTCGATTTAGGAAAACTAGTTACATAGACTTAGTTTTTGCGCGAAGTGACCTTATAAGGCTTGTTGGAGCTCCAAATGAGTCTCTACGACTTATTATAATATATTAGTTCAAATACTCATTTGGGATCAAAATAAGTTTGCTAGAGTAACTTCGGATCCAAAAAACCCGTTTAAAAGGTTGATTTAGGCAAAACTAATTATAAGGACTTAGTTTTTGCGCGAGGTGAGTTTTTTAGTGTTGTTGGAGGTCAAAATGAGTCCCTACGAATTATATTAATGTGTTATATGTTCAAATAATGATTTGGGATCACAACAACTTTGCTAGAGTCACTTCGGAGCAAAAATACCCAATTTAGGGATCGATTTAGGCAAACTTGTTATAAGGACTTAGTTTTTGCGCGAGGTGAGCTTGTAAGTGTTGTTGGAGCGCAAAATGAGTCCCTACTAATTATATTAATGTGTTATATGTTCAAATACTTATTTGGGATCACAACAACTTTGCTAGAGTCACTTCGGAGCCAAAGTACCCAATTTAGGGATCGATTTAGGCAAACTAGTTATAAGGACTTAGTTTTTGCGCGAGGTGAGTTTTTAAGTGTTGTTGGAGCTCAAAATGAGTCCCTAAGACTTATTATAATATATTATATTAAATTACACATTTGGGACCTAAACAACTTCGCTAGATTCACTTCGGAGCCCAAAAACAAATCTAAAGGCTCAATTTAGGAAAACTAGTTACATAGACTTAGTTTTTGCGCGAAGTGACCTTATAAGGCTTGTTGGAGCTCCAAATGAGTCTCTACGACTTATTATAATATATTATTTGTTCAAATACTCATTTGGGATCAAATTGCTAGAGTAACTTCGGAGCCAAAAAACACGTTTAAAAGGTCGATTTAGGCAAAACTAGTTATAAGGACTTAGTTTTTGCGCGAGGTGAGTTTTTTAGTGTTGTTGGAGGTCAAAATGAGTCCCTACGAATTATATTAATGTGTTATATGTTCAAATACTGATTTGGGATCACAACAACTTTGCTAGAGTCACTTCGGAGCCAAAATACCCAATTTAGGGATCGATTTAGGCAAACTTGTTATGAGGACTTAGTTTTTGCGCGAGGTGAGCTTCTAAGTGTTGTTGGAGCGCAAAATGAGTCCCTACGAATTATATTAATGTATTATATGTTCAAATACTGATTTGGGATCACAACAACTTTGCTAGAGTCACTTCGGAGCCGAAGTACCCATTTTAGGGCTCGATTTAGGCAAACTAGTTATAAGGACTTAGTTTTTGCGCGAGGTGAGTTTTTAAGTGTTGTTGGAGCTCAAAATGAGTCCCTACGAATTATATTAACGTATTATATGTACAAATACTGATTTGGGATCACAACAACTTTGCTAGAGTCACTTCGGACCCAAAATACACAATTTAGGGCTCGATTTAGGCAAACGAGTTATAAGGACTTAGTTTTTGAGCGAGGTGAGTTTTTAAGTGTTGTTGGAGCTCAAAATGAGTCCCTAAGACTTATTATAATATATTATATTAAATTACACATTTGGAACCTAAACAACTTCGCTAGATTCACTTCGGAGCCCAGAAACAAATCTAAAGGCTCGACTTAGGAAAACTAGTTACATAGACTTAGTTTTTGCGCGAAGTAACCTTATAAGGCTTGTTGGAGCTCCAAATGAGTCTCTACGACTTATTATAATATATTATTTGTTCAAATACTCATTTGGGATCAAAATAAGTTTGCTAGAGTAACTTCGGAGCCAAAAAACCCGTTTAAAAGGTCGATTTCGGCAAAACTAGTTATAAGGACTTAGTTTTTGCGCGAGGTGAGTTTTTTAGTGTTGTTGGAGGTCAAAATGAGTCCCTACGAATTATATTAATGTATTATATGTTCAAATACTGATTTGGGATCACAACAACTTTGCTAGAGTCACTTCGGAGCCAAAGTACCCATTTTAGGGCTCGATTTAGGCAAACTAGTTATAAGGACTTAGTTTTTGCGCGAGGTGAGTTTTTAAGTGTTGTTGGAGCTCAAAAAGAGTCCCTACGAATTATATTAATGTATTATATATTCAAATACTGATTTGGGATCACAACAACTTTGCTAGAGTCACTTCGGAGTTAAAATACACAATTTAGGGCTCAATTTAGGCAAACTAGTTATAAGGACTTAGTTTTTGCGCGAGGTGAGTTTTTAAGTGTTGTTGGAGCTCAAAATGAGTCCCTAAGACTTATTATAATATATTATATTAAATTACACATTTGGGACCTAAACAACTTCGCTAGATTCACTTCGGAGCCCAAAAACAAATCTAAAGGCTCAATTTAGGAAAACTAGTTACATAGACTTAGTTTTTGCGCGAAGTGACCTTATAAGGCTTGTTGGAGCTCCAAATGAGTCTCTACGACTTATTATAATATATTATTTGTTCAAATACTCATTTGGGATCAAATTGCTAGAGTAACTTCGGAGCCAAAAAACACGTTTAAAAGGTCGATTTAGGCAAAACTAGTTATAAGGACTTAGTTTTTGCGCGAGGTAAGTTTTTTAGTGTTGTTGGAGGTCAAAATGAGTCCCTACGAATTATATTAATGTGTTATATGTTCAAATACTGATTTGGGATCAGAACAACTTTGTAGAGTCACTTCGGAGCCAAAATACCCAATTTAGGGATCGATTTAGGCAAACTTGTTATAAGGACTTAGTTTTTGCGCGAGGTGAGCTTCTAAGTGTTGTTGGAGCGCAAAATGAGTCCCTACGAATTATATTAATGTATTATATGTTCAAATACTGATTTGGGATCACAACAACTTTGCTAGAGTCACTTCGGAGCCAAATGAGTCCCTACGAATTATATTAATGTATTATATGTACAAATACTGATTTGGGATCACAACAACTTTGCTAGAGTCACTTCGGAGCCAAAATACACAATTTAGGGCTCGATTTAGGCAAACGAGTTATAAGGACTTAGTTTTTGAGCGAGGTGAGTTTTAAGTGTTGTTGGAGCTCAAAATGAGTCCCTAAGACTTATTATAATATATTATATTAAATTACACATTTGGAACCTAAACAACTTCGCTAGATTCACTTCGGAGCCCAGAAACAAATCTAAAGGCTCGACTTAGGAAAACTAGTTACATAGACTTAGTTTTTGCGCGAAGTAACCTTATAAGGCTTGTTGGAGCTCCAAATGAGTCTCTACGACTTATTATAATATATTATTTGTTCAAATACTCATTTGGGATCAAAATAAGTTTGCTAGAGTAACTTCGGAGCGAAAAAAACCCGTTTAAAATGTCGATTTCGGCAAAACTAGTTATAAGGACTTAGTTTTTTGCGCGAGGTGAGTTTTTTAGTGTTGTTGGAGGTCAAAATGAGTCCCTACGAATTATATTAATGTATTATATGTTCAAATACTGATTTGGGATCACAACAACTTTGCTAGAGTCACTTCGGAGCCAAAGTACCCATTTTAGGGCTCGATTTAGGCAAACTAGTTATAAGGACTTAGTTTTTGCGCGAGGTGAGTTTTTAAGTGTTGTTGGAGCTCAAAATGAGTCCCTACGAATTATATTAATGTATTATATATTCAAATACTGATTTGGGATCACAACAACTTTGCTAGAGTCACTTCGGAGCCAAAATACACAATTTAGGGCTCAATTTAGGCAAACTAGTTATAAGGACTTAGTTTTTGCGCGAGGTGAGTTTTTAAGTGTTGTTGGAGCTCAAAATGAGTCCCTAAGACTTATTATAATATATTATATTAAATTACACATTTGGGACCTAAACAACTTCGCTAGATTCACTTCGGAGCCCAAAAACAAATCTAAAGGCTCAATTTAGGAAAACTAGTTACATAGACTTAGTTTTTGCGCGAAGTGACCTTATAAGGCTTGTTGGAGCTCCAAATGAGTCTCTACGACTTATTATAATATATTATTTGTTCAAATACTCATTTGGGATCAAATTGCTAGAGTAACTTCGGAGCCAAAAAACACGTTTAAAAGGTCAATTTAGGCAAAACTAGTTATAAGGACTTAGTTTTTGCGCGAGGTGAGTTTTTAGTGTTGTTGGAGGTCAAAATGAGTCCCTACGAATTATATTAATGTGTTATATGTTCAAATACTGATTTGGGATCAGAACAACTTTGTAGAGTCACTTCGGAGCCAAAATACCCAATTTAGGGATCGATTTAGGCAAACTTGTTATAAGGACTTAGTTTTTGCGCGAGGTGAGCTTCTAAGTGTTGTTGGAGCGCAAAATGAGTCCCTACGAATTATATTAATGTATTATATGTTCAAATACTGATTTGGGATCACAACAACTTTGCTAGAGTCACTTGAGCCAAAATAAAATGATTCAATTATATTAATGTATTATATGTTCAAATACTGATTTGGGATCACAACAACTTTGCTAGAGTCACTTCGGAGCCAAAATACACAATTTAGGGCTCGATTTAGGCAAACTAGTTATAAGGACTTAGTTTTTGCGCGAGGTGAGTTTTTAAGTGTTGTTGGAGCTCAAAATGAGTCCCTAAGACTTATTATAATATATTATAGTTAAATTACACATTTGGGACCTAAACAACTTCGCTAGATCACTTTTGAGCCAAAAACAAATCTAAAGGCTCGATTTAGGAAAACTAGTTACATAGACTTAGTTTTTGCGCGAAGTGACCTTATAAGGCTTGTTGGAGCTCCAAATGAGTCTCTACGACTTATTATAATATATTATTTGTTCAAATACTGATTTGGGATCAAAATAAGTTTGCTAGAGTAACTTGGAGCCAAATACCCGTTTAAAAGGTCGATTTAGGCAAAACTAGTTATAAGGACTTAGTTTTTGCGCGAGGTGAGTTTTTTAGTGTTGTTGGAGGTCAAAATGAGTCCCTACGAATTATATTAATGTATTATATGTTCAAATACTGATTTGGGATCACAACAACTTTGCTAGAGTCACTTCGGAGCCAAAGTACCCATTTTAGGGATCGATTTAGGCAAACTAGTTATAAGGACTTAGTTTTTGCGCGAGGTGAGTTTTTAAGTGTTGTTGGAGCTCAAAATGAGTCCCTACGAATTATATTAATGTATTATATGTTCAAATACTGATTTGGGATCACAACAACTTTGCTAGAGTCACTTCGGAGCCAAAATACACAATTTAGGGCTCGATTTAGGCAAACTAGTTATAAGGACTTAGTTTTTGCGCGAGGTGAGTTTTTAAGTGTTGTTGGAGCTCAAAATGAGTCCCTAAGACTTATTATAATATATTATATGTTAAATTACACATTTGGGACCTAAACAACTTCGCTAGATTCACTTGGAGCCCAAAAACAAATCTAAGGGCTCGATTTAGGAAAACTAGTTACAAAGACTTAGTTTTTTGCGCAGGTGACCTTATAAGGCTTGTTGGAGCTCCAAATGAGTCTCTACGACTTATTATAATATATTATTTGTTCAAATACTGATTTGGGATCAAAAATAAGTTTGCTAGAGTAACTTTGGAGCCAAAAACACGTTTAAAAGGTCGATTTAGGCAAAACTAGTTATAAGGACTTAGTTTTTGCGCGAGGTGAGTTTTTTAGTGTTGTTGGAGGTCAAAATGAGTCCCTACGAATTATATTAATGTATTATATGTTCAAATACTGATTTGGGATCACAACAACTTTGCTAGAGTCACTTGGAGCCAAAATACCCAATTTAGGGATCGATTTAGGCAAACTAGTTATAAGGACTTAGTTTTTGCGCGAGGTGAGCTTTTAAGTGTTGTTGGAGCTCAAAATGAGTCCCTACGAATTATATTAATGTATTATATGTTCAAATACTGATTTGGGATCACAACAACTTTGCTAGAGACTTGGACAAATGAGTCACGAATTATATTAATGTATTATATGTTAAATACTGATTTGGGATCACAACAACTTTGCTAGAGTCACTTGGAGCCAAAATACACAATTTAGGGCTCGATTTAGGCAAACTAGTTATAAGGACTTAGTTTTTGCGCGAGGTGAGTTTTTAAGTGTTGTTGGAGCTCAAAATGAGTCCCTAAGACTTATTTTAATATATTATAGTTAAATTACACATTTGGGACCTAAACAACTTGCTAGATTCCTTTGGAGCCACAAAACAAATCTAAAGGCTCGATTTAGGAAAACTAGTTACATAGACTTAGTTTTTTTGCGCGAGGTGACCTTATAAGGCTTGTTGGAGCTCCAAATGAGTCTCTACGACTTATTTTAATATATTATTTGTTCAAATACTGATTTGGGATCAAAATAAGTTTGCTAGAGTAACTTGGAGCCAAAAAACCCGTTTAAAGGTCGATTTAGGCAAAACTAGTTATAAGGACTTAGTTTTTCGCGAGGTGAGTTTTTAGTGTTGTTGGAGCTCAAAATGAGTCCCTACGAATTATATTAATGTATTATATGTTCAAATACTGATTTGGGATCACAACAACTTTGCTAGAGTCACTTGAGCCAAAGTACCCATTTTAGGGCTCGATTTAGGCAAACTAGTTATAAGGACTTAGTTTTTGCGCGAGGTGAGTTTTTAAGTGTTGTTGGAGCTCAAAATGAGTCCCTACGAATTATATTAATGTATTATATGTTCAAATACTGATTTGGGATCACAACAACTTTGCTAGAGTCACTTCGGAGCCAAAATACACAATTTAGGGCTCGATTTAGGCAAACTAGTTATAAGGACTTAGTTTTTTGCGCGAGGTGAGTTTTTAAGTGTTGTTGGAGCTCAAAATGAGTCCCTAAGACTTATTATAATATATTATATTAAATTACACATTTGGGACCTAAACAACTTCGCTAGATTCACTTCGGAGCCAAAAAACAAATCTAAAGGCTCGATTTAGGAAAACTAGTTACATAGACTTAGTTTTTGCGCAAGGTGACCTTATAAGGCTTGTTGGAGCTCCAAATGAGTCTCTACGACTTATTATAATATATTATTTGTTCAAATACTCATTTGGGATCAAAATAAGTTTGCTAGAGTAACTTCGGAGCCAAAAACCCGTTTAAAAGGTCGATTTAGGCAAAACTAGTTATAAGGACTTAGTTTTTGCGCGAGGTGAGTTTTTTAGTGTTGTTGGAGGTCAAAATGAGTCCCTACGAATTATATTAATGTATTATATGTTCAAATACTGATTTGGGATCACAACAACTTTGCTAGAGTCACTTTGGAGCCAAAATACCCAATTTAGGGATCGATTTAGGCAAACTTGTTATAAGGACTTAGTTTTTGCGCGAGGTGAGCTTCTAAGTGTTGTTGGAGCTCAAAATGAGTCCCTACGAATTATATTAATGTATTATATGTTCAAATACTGATTTGGGATCACAACAACTTTGCTAGAGTCACGAGAAAAAAAAAAATTGGAGCAAAATATTACGAATTATATTAATGTATTATATGTTCAAATATGATTTGGGATCACAACAACTTTGCTAGAGTCACTTGAGCCAAAATACACAATTTAGGGCTCGATTTAGGCAAACTAGTTATAAGGACTTAGTTTTGCGCGAGGTGAGTTTTTAAGTGTTGTTGGAGCTCAAAATGAGTCCCTAAGACTTATTATAATATATTATATGTTAAATTACAGATTTGGGACCAAAACAACTTCGCTAGATTACTTGAGCCCAAAAACAAATCTAAAGGCTCGATTTAGGAAAACTAGTTACAAAGACTTAGTTTTTGGGCCGAGGTGACTTTTTAAGGCTTGTTGGAGCTCCAAATGAGTCTCTACGACTTATTATAATATATTATTTGTTCAAATACTGATTTGGGATCAAAATAAGTTTGCTAGAGTAACCTGGAGCCAAAAACCCGTTTAAAAGGTCGATTTAGGCAAAACTAGTTATAAGGACTTAGTTTTTTGCGCGAGGTGAGTTTTTAAGTGTTGTTGGAGGTCAAAATGAGTCCCTACGAATTATATTAATGTATTATATGTTCAAATACTGATTTGGGATCACAACAACTTTGCTAGAGTCACTTGGAGCCAAAGTACCCATTTTAGGGCTCGATTTAGGCAAACTAGTTATAAGGACTTAGTTTTTGCGCGAGGTGAGTTTTTAAGTGTTGTTGGAGCTCAAAATGAGTCCCTACGAATTATATTAATGTATTATATGTTCAAATACTGATTTGGGATCACAACAACTTTGCTAGAGTCACTTGAGCCAAAATACACAATTTAGGGCTCGATTTAGGCAAACTAGTTATAAGGACTTAGTTTTTGCGCGAGGTGAGTTTTTAAGTGTTGTTGGAGCTCAAAATGAGTCCCTAAGACTTATTATAATATATTATATTAAATTACACATTTGGGACCTAAACAACTCTGCTAGATTCACTTGATCCCAAAATACAAATCTAAGGGCTCGATTTAGGAAAACTAGTTACAAAGACTTAGTTTTTGCGCGAAGTGACTTTATAAGGCTTGTTGGAGCTCCAAATGAGTCTCTACGACTTATTATAATATATTATTTGTTCAAATACTGATTTGGGATCAAAATAGTTGCTAGAGTAACTTGGAGCAAAAACCCGTTTAAAGGGTCGATTTAGGCAAAACTAGTTATAAGGACTTAGTTTTTGCGCGAGGTGAGTTTTTAGTGTTGTTGGAGGTCAAAATGAGTCCCTACGAATTATATTAATGTATTATATGTTCAAATACTGATTTGGGATCACAACAACTTTGCTAGAGTCACTTGGAGCCAAAATACCCAATTTAGGGATCGATTTAGGCAAACTAGTTATAAGGACTTAGTTTTTGCGCGAGGTGAGCTTCTAAGTGTTGTTGGAGCTCAAAATGAGTCCCTACGAATTATATTAATGTATTATATGTTCAAATACTGATTTGGGATCACAACAATTTGCTAGAGTCACTTGAGCCAAATGTCCTAGAATTATATTAATGTATTATATGTTCAAATACTGATTTGGGATCACAACAACTTTGCTAGAGTCACTGAGCCAAAATACACAATTTAGGGCTCGATTTAGGCAAACTAGTTATAAGGACTTAGTTTTTGCCGCGAGGTGAGTTTTTAAGTGTTGTTGGAGCTCAAAATGAGTCCCTAAGACTTATTATAATATATTATATTAAATTACACATTTGGGACCTAAACAACTTCGCTAGATTCACTTGGAGCCCAAAAACAAATCTAAGGGCTCGATTTAGGAAAACTAGTTACATAGACTTAGTTTTTGCGCGGCAGGTGACTTTTTAAGGCTTGTTGGAGCTCCAAATGAGTCTCTACGACTTATTATAATATATTATTTGTTCAAATACTCATTTGGGATCAAAATAAGTTTGCTAGAGTAACTTCGGAGCCGAAAAACCCGTTTAAAAGGTCGATTTAGGCAAAACTAGTTATAAGGACTTAGTTTTTGCGCGAGGTGAGTTTTTTAGTGTTGTTGGAGGTCAAAATGAGTCCCTACGAATTATATTAATGTATTATATGTTCAAATACTGATTTGGGATCACAACAACTTTGCTAGAGTCACTTGGGCCAAAGTACCCATTTTAGGGCTCGATTTAGGCAAACTAGTTATAAGGACTTAGTTTTTGCGCGAGGTGAGTTTTTAAGTGTTGTTGGAGCTCAAAATGAGTCCCTACGAATTATATTAATGTATTATATGTTCAAATACTGATTTGGGATCACAACAACTTTGCTAGAGTCACTTCGGAGCCAAAATACACAATTTAGGGCTCGATTTAGGCAAACTAGTTATAAGGACTTAGTTTTTGCGCGAGGTGAGTTTTTAAGTGTTGTTGGAGCTCAAAATGAGTCCCTAAGACTTATTATAATATATTATATTAAATTACACATTTGGGACCTAAACAACTTCGCTAGAGTCACTTGAGCCCAAAAAACAAATCTAAAGGCTCGATTTAGGAAAACTAGTTACATAGACTTAGTTTTTGCCCAGGTGACCTTATAAGGCTTGTTGGAGCTCCAAATGAGTCTCTACGACTTATTATAATATATTATTTGTTCAAATACTGATTTGGGATCAAAATAAGTTGCTAGAGTAACTCGGAGCCAAAATACCCGTTTAAAAGGTCGATTTAGGCAAAACTAGTTATAAGGACTTAGTTTTTGCGCGAGGTGAGTTTTTTAGTGTTGTTGGAGGTCAAAATGAGTCCCTACGAATTATATTAATGTATTATATGTTCAAATACTGATTTGGGATCACAACAACTTTGCTAGAGTCACTTGGAGCCAAAATACCCAATTTAGGGCTCGATTTAGGCAAACTTGTTATAAGGACTTAGTTTTTGCGCGAGGTGAGCTTTAAGTGTTGTTGGAGCTCAAAATGAGTCCCTACGAATTATATTAATGTATTATATGTTCAAATACTGATTTGGGATCACAACAACTTTGTAGAGTCACGGGCAAAAAAATTGGAGCAAATGATACGAATTATATTAATGTATTATATGTTCAAATAGATTTGGGATCACAACAACTTTGCTAGAGTCACTTGAGCCAAAATACACAATTTAGGGCTCGATTTAGGCAAACTAGTTATAAGGACTTAGTTTTTGCGCGAGGTGAGTTTTTAAGTGTTGTTGGAGCTCAAAATGAGTCCCTAAGACTTATTTTAATATATTATATTAAATTACACATTTGGGACCTAAACAACTTTGCTAGATTCACTTGGAGCCCAAAAACAAATCTAAAGGCTCGATTTAGGAAAACTAGTTACAAAGACTTAGTTTTTGCGCGAAGTGACCTTTTAAGGCTTGTTGGAGCTCCAAATGAGTCTCTACGACTTATTATAATATATTATTTGTTCAAATACTCATTTGGGATCAAAATAAGTTTGCTAGAGTAACTTTTGAGCCAAAAAACCCGTTTAAAAGGTCGATTTAGGCAAAACTAGTTATAAGGACTTAGTTTTGCGCGAGGTGAGTTTTTTAGTGTTGTTGGAGGTCAAAATGAGTCCCTACGAATTATATTAATGTATTATATGTTCAAATACTGATTTGGGATCACAACAACTTTGCTAGAGTCACTTCGGGGCCAAAGTACCCATTTTAGGGCTCGATTTAGGCAAACTAGTTATAAGGACTTAGTTTTTGCGCGAGGTGAGTTTTTAAGTGTTGTTGGAGCTCAAAATGAGTCCCTACGAATTATATTAATGTATTATATGTTCAAATACTGATTTGGGATCACAACAACTTTGCTAGAGTCACTTGAGCCAAAATACCCAATTTAGGGCTCGATTTAGGCAAACTAGTTATAAGGACTTAGTTTTTGCGCGAGGTGAGTTTTTAAGTGTTGTTGGAGCTCAAAATGAGTCCCTAAGACTTATTATAATATATTATATTTAAATTACACATTTGGGACCTAAACAACTTCGCTAGATTCACTTGGGCCCAAAAACAAATCTAAAGGCTCGATTTAGGAAAACTAGTTACATAGACTTAGTTTTTTGCGAGGTGACCTTATAAGGCTTGTTGGAGCTCCAAATGAGTCTCTACGACTTATTATAATATATTATTTGTTCAAATACTGATTTGGGATCAAAATAAGTTGCTAGAGTAACTTGGAGCCAAAAACCCGTTTAAAAGGTCGATTTAGGCAAAACTAGTTATAAGGACTTAGTTTTTGCGCGAGGTGAGTTTTTTAGTGTTGTTGGAGGTCAAAATGAGTCCCTACGAATTATATTAATGTATTATATGTTCAAATACTGATTTGGGATCACAACAACTTTGCTAGAGTCACTTGGGCCAAAATACCCAATTTAGGGATCGATTTAGGCAAACTTGTTATAAGGACTTAGTTTTTGCGCGAGGTGAGCTTCTAAGTGTTGTTGGAGCTCAAAATGAGTCCCTACGAATTATATTAATGTATTATATGTTCAAATACTGATTTGGGATCACAACAACTTTGCTAGAGTCACTTCGGGCAAATGATCTGAATTATATTAATGTATTATATGTTCAAATACTGATTTGGGATCACAACAACTTTGCTAGAGTCACTTGGGCCAAAATACACAATTTAGGGCTCGATTTAGGCAAACTAGTTATAAGGACTTAGTTTTTGCGCGAGGTGAGTTTTTAAGTGTTGTTGGAGCTCAAAATGAGTCCCTAAGACTTATTATAATATATTATAGTTAAATTACACATTTGGGACCTAAACAACTTTGCTAGATTCACTTCGGACCCAAAAACAAATCTAAGGGCTCGATTTAGGAAAACTAGTTACATAGACTTAGTTTTTTGCCCAGGTGACCTTATAAGGCTTGTTGGAGCTCCAAATGAGTCTCTACGACTTATTATAATATATTATTTGTTCAAATACTGATTTGGGATCAAAATAAGTTTGCTAGAGTAACTCTGGAGCCAAAAAACCCGTTTAAAAGGTCGATTTGGCAAAACTAGTTATAAGGACTTAGTTTTTGCGCGAGGTGAGTTTTTAGTGTTGTTGGAGGTCAAAATGAGTCCCTACGAATTATATTAATGTATTATATGTTCAAATACTGATTTGGGATCACAACAACTTTGCTAGAGTCACTTGGAGCCAAAGTACCCATTTTAGGGCTCGATTTAGGCAAACTAGTTATAAGGACTTAGTTTTTGCGCGAGGTGAGTTTTTAAGTGTTGTTGGAGCTCAAAATGAGTCCCTACGAATTATATTAATGTATTATATGTTCAAATACTGATTTGGGATCACAACAACTTTGCTAGAGTCACTTGAGCCAAAATACCCAATTTAGGGCTCGATTTAGGCAAACTAGTTATAAGGACTTAGTTTTTGCGCGAGGTGAGTTTTTAAGTGTTGTTGGAGCTCAAAATGAGTCCCTAAGACTTATTATAATGTATTATATTAAATTACACATTTGGGACCTAAACAACTTCGCTAGATTCACTTGGAGCCAAAAAACAAATCTAAGGGCTCGATTTAGGAAAACTAGTTACATAGACTTAGTTTTTGCGCGAGGTGACCTTATAAGGCTTGTTGGAGCTCCAAATGAGTCTCTACGACTTATTTTAATGTATTATTTGTTCAAATACTGATTTGGGATCAAAATAAGTTTGCTAGAGTAACTTTGGAGCCAAAAAACCCATTTAAAGGGTCGATTTAGGCAAAACTAGTTATAAGGACTTAGTTTTTGCGCGAGGTGAGTTTTTAGTGTTGTTGGAGCTCAAAATGAGTCCTTACGAATTATATTAATGTATTATATGTTCAAATACTGATTTGGGATCACAACAACTTTGCTAGAGTCACTTGAGCCAAAATACCCAATTTAGGGCTCGATTTAGGCAAACTAGTTATAAGGACTTAGTTTTTGCGGAGGTGAGTTTTTAAGTGTTGTTGGAGCTCAAAATGAGTCCCTACGAATTATATTAATGTATTATATGTTCAAATACTGATTTGGGATCACAACAACTTTGCTAGAGTCACTTCGGAGCCAAAATACACAATTTAGGGCTCGATTTAGGCAAACTAGTTATAAGGACTTAGTTTTTGCGCGAGGTGAGTTTTTAAGTGTTGTTGGAGCTCAAAATGAGTCCCTAAGACTTATTATAATATATTATATTAAATTACACATTTGGGACCTAAACAACTTTGCTAGATTCACTTGGAGCCAAAAAACACAATCTAAGGGCTCGATTTAGGAAAACTAGTTACATAGACTTAGTTTTTGCTTGCGAGGTGACCTTATAAGGCTTGTTGGAGCTCCAAATGAGTCCTACGACTTATTATAATGTATTATTTGTTCAAATACTGATTTGGGATCAAAATAAGTTTGCTAGAGTAACTTTTGGAGCCAAAATACCCGTTTAAAGGTCGATTTAGGCAAACTAGTTATAAGGACTTAGTTTTTGCGCGAGGTGAGTTTTTAGTGTTGTTGGAGGTCAAAATGAGTCCCTACGAATTATATTAATGTATTATATGTTCAAATACTGATTTGGGATCACAACAACTTTGCTAGAGTCACTTGGAGCCAAAGTACCCAATTTAGGGCTCGATTTAGGCAAACTAGTTATAAGGACTTAGTTTTTGCGCGAGGTGAGTTTTTAAGTGTTGTTGGAGCTCAAAATGAGTCCCTACGAATTATATTAATGTATTATATGTTCAAATACTGATTTGGGATCACAACAACTTTGCTAGAGTCACTTGGGCCAAAATACACAATTTAGGGCTCGATTTAGGCAAACTAGTTATAAGGACTTAGTTTTTGCGCGAGGTGAGTTTTTAAGTGTTGTTGGAGCTCAAAATGAGTCCCTAAGACTTATTATAATGTATTATAGTTAAATTACACATTTGGGACCAAAACAACTTTGCTAGATTCACTTGAGCCCAAAAACAAATCTAAGGGCTCGATTTAGGAAAACTAGTTACATAGACTTAGTTTTTTTGCGCGAGGTGACTTTATAAGGCTTGTTGGAGCTCCAAATGAGTCTCTACGACTTATTATAATATATTATTTGTTCAAATACTGATTTGGGATCAAAATAAGTTTGCTAGAGTAACTTGGAGCCAAAAACCCGTTTAAAAGGTCGATTTAGGCAAAACTAGTTATAAGGACTTAGTTTTTGCGCGAGGTGAGTTTTTAGTGTTGTTGGAGCTCAAAATGAGTCCCTACGAATTATATTAATGTATTATATGTTCAAATACTGATTTGGGATCACAACAACTTTGCTAGAGTCACTTGGGCCAAAGTACCCATTTTAGGGCTCGATTTAGGCAAACTAGTTATAAGGACTTAGTTTTTGCGCGAGGTGAGTTTTTAAGTGTTGTTGGAGCTCAAAATGAGTCCCTACGAATTATATTAATGTATTATATGTTCAAATACTGATTTGGGATCACAACAACTTTGCTAGAGTCACTTGAGCCAAAATACACAATTTAGGGCTCGATTTAGGCAAACTAGTTATAAGGACTTAGTTTTTGCGCGGGTGAGTTTTTAAGTGTTGTTGGAGCTCAAAATGAGTCCCTAAGACTTATTATAATATATTATATTAAATTACACATTTGGGACCTAAACAACTTTGCTAGAGTCACTTGAGCCAAAAAACAAATCTAAGGGCTCGATTTAGGAAAACTAGTTACATAGACTTAGTTTTTTGGCGAAGTGACCTTATAAGGCTTGTTGGAGCTCCAAATGAGTCTCTACGACTTATTATAATATATTATTTGTTCAAATACTGATTTGGGATCAAAATAAGTTGCTAGAGTAACCTGGAGCCAAAATACCCGTTTAAAGGGTCGATTTAGGCAAAACTAGTTATAAGGACTTAGTTTTTGCGCGTGAGTTTTTTAGTGTTGTTGGAGGTCAAAATGAGTCCCTACGAATTATATTAATGTATTATATGTTCAAATACTGATTTGGGATCACAACAACTTTGCTAGAGTCACTTGGAGCCAAAATACCCAATTTAGGGATCGATTTAGGCAAACTAGTTATAAGGACTTAGTTTTTGCGCGAGGTGAGCTTCTAAGTGTTGTTGGAGCGCAAAATGAGTCCTAGATTATATTAATGTATTATATGTTCAAATACTGATTTGGGATCACAACAACTTGTAGAGGGATAAATATCCCTACGAATTATATTAATGTATTATATGTTCAAATACTGATTTGGGATCACAACAACTTTGCTAGAGTCACTTGGGCCAAAATACACAATTTAGGGCTCGATTTAGGCAAACTAGTTATAAGGACTTAGTTTTTGCGCGAGGTGAGTTTTTAAGTGTTGTTGGAGCTCAAAATGAGTCCCTAAGACTTATTATAATATATTATAGTTAAATTACACATTTGGGACCTAAACAACTTCGCTAGATTCACTTGGGAGCCCAAAAACAAATCTAAGGGCTCGATTTAGGAAAACTAGTTACATAGACTTAGTTTTTGCGCGAAGTGACCTTATAAGGCTTGTTGGAGCTCCAAATGAGTCTCTACGACTTATTATAATGTATTATTTGTTCAAATACTGATTTGGGATCAAAATAAGTTTGCTAGAGTAACCGGGCCAAAAAACCCGTTTAAAAGGTCGATTTAGGCAAAACTAGTTATAAGGACTTAGTTTTGCGCGAGGTGAGTTTTTAGTGTTGTTGGAGGTCAAAATGAGTCCCTACGAATTATATTAATGTATTATATGTTCAAATACTGATTTGGGATCACAACAACTTTGCTAGAGTCACTTCGGAGCCAAAGTACCCATTTTAGGGCTCGATTTAGGCAAACTAGTTATAAGGACTTAGTTTTTGCGCGAGGTGAGTTTTTAAGTGTTGTTGGAGCTCAAAATGAGTCCCTACGAATTATATTAATGTATTATATGTTCAAATACTGATTTGGGATCACAACAACTTTGCTAGAGTCACTTCGGAGCCAAAATACACAATTTAGGGCTCGATTTAGGCAAACTAGTTATAAGGACTTAGTTTTTGCGCGAGGTGAGTTTTTAAGTGTTGTTGGAGCTCAAAATGAGTCCCTAAGACTTATTATAATATATTATATTAAATTACACATTTGGGACCTAAACAACTTCGCTAGATTCACTTCGGAGCCCAAAAACAAATCTAAAGGCTCGATTTAGGAAAACTAGTTACAAAGACTTAGTTTTTGCGCGAAGTGACCTTATAAGGCTTGTTGGAGCTCCAAATGAGTCTCTACGACTTATTATAATATATTATTTGTTCAAATACTGATTTGGGATCAAAATATTTGCTAGAGTAACTGGACCAAAAAACCCGTTTAAAAGGTCGATTTAGGCAAAACTAGTTATAAGGACTTAGTTTTGCGCGAGGTGAGTTTTTTAGTGTTGTTGGAGGTCAAAATGAGTCCCTACGAATTATATTAATGTATTATATGTTCAAATACTGATTTGGGATCACAACAACTTTGCTAGAGTCACTTCGGAGCCAAAGTACCCATTTTAGGGATCGATTTAGGCAAACTAGTTATAAGGACTTAGTTTTTGCGCGAGGTGAGCTTTTAAGTGTTGTTGGAGCTCAAAATGAGTCCCTACGAATTATATTAATGTATTATATGTTCAAATACTGATTTGGGATCACAACAACTTTGCTAGAGTCACTTGGGCCAAAATACACAATTTAGGGCTCGATTTAGGCAAACTAGTTATAAGGACTTAGTTTTTGCGCGAGGTGAGTTTTTAAGTGTTGTTGGAGCTCAAAATGAGTCCCTAAGACTTATTATAATATATTATATGTTAAATTACATTTGGGACCTAAACAACTTTGCTAGATTCACTTGGAGCCCAAAAACAAATCTAAGGGCTCGATTTAGGAAAACTAGTTACATAGACTTAGTTTTTGCGAGGTGACCTTATAAGGCTTGTTGAGCTCCAAATGAGTCTCTACGACTTATTATAATGTATTATTTGTTCAAATACTGATTTGGGATCAAAATAATTTGCTAGAGTAACTTGAGCCAAAAACCCGTTTAAAGGGTCGATTTAGGCAAAACTAGTTATAAGGACTTAGTTTTTGCGCGGGGAGTTTTTTAGTGTTGTTGGAGGTCAAAATGAGTCCCTACGAATTATATTAATGTATTATATGTTCAAATACTGATTTGGGATCACAACAACTTTGCTAGAGTCACTTTGAAGCCAAAATACCCAATTTAGGGCTCGATTTAGGCAAACTAGTTATAAGGACTTAGTTTTTGCGCGAGGTGAGTTTTTAAGTGTTGTTGGAGCTCAAAATAGTCCTTTTTTTTTGAAAAAAAGTCCCTACGAATTATATTAATGTATTATATGTTCAAATACTGATTTGGGATCACAACAACTTTGCTAGAGTCACTTGGAGCCAAAATAACAATTTAGGGCTCGATTTAGGCAAACTAGTTATAAGGACTTAGTTTTTGCGCGAGGTGAGTTTTTAAGTGTTGTTGGAGCTCAAAATGAGTCCCTAAGACTTATTATAATGTATTATAGTTAAAATACAGATTTGGGACCAAAACAACTTGCTAGATTCACTTGGACCCCAAAAACAAATCTAGGGCTCGATTTAGGAAAACTAGTTACAAGGACTTAGTTTTGCGCGAGGTGACTTTTAAGGCTTGTTGGAGCTCCAAATGAGTCTCTACGACTTATTATAATATATTATATGTTCAAATACTGATTTGGGATCAAAATAAGTTTGCTAGAGTAACTTGGAGCCAAAAACCCGTTTAAAGGTCGATTTAGGCAAAACTAGTTATAAGGACTTAGTTTTTGCGCGAGGTGAGTTTTTTAGTGTTGTTGGAGGTCAAAATGAGTCCCTACGAATTATATTAATGTATTATATGTTCAAATACTGATTTGGGATCACAACAACTTTGCTAGAGTCACTTCGGAGCCAAAATACCCATTTTAGGGCTCGATTTAGGCAAACTAGTTATAAGGACTTAGTTTTTGCGTGAGGTGAGTTTTTAAGTGTTGTTGGAGCTCAAAATGAGTCCCTACGAATTATATTAATGTATTATATGTTCAAATACTGATTTGGGATCACAACAACTTTGCTAGAGTCACTTGGGCCAAAATACACAATTTAGGGCTCGATTTAGGCAAACTAGTTATAAGGACTTAGTTTTTGCGCGAGGTGAGTTTTTAAGTGTTGTTGGAGCTCAAAATGAGTCCCTAAGACTTATTATAATATATTATATTTAAATTACACATTTGGGACCTAAACAACTTTGCTAGATTCACTTGGACCCAAAAACAAATCTAAAGGCTCGATTTAGGAAAACTAGTTACATAGACTTAGTTTTTGCGCCAGGTGACCTTATAAGGCTTGTTGGAGCTCCAAATGAGTCTCTACGACTTATTATAATATATTATTTGTTCAAATACTGATTTGGGATCAAAATAAGTTTGCTAGAGTAACTCGGAGCCAAAAAACCCGTTTAAAGGGTCGATTTAGGCAAAACTAGTTATAAGGACTTAGTTTTTGCGCGAGGTGAGTTTTTTAGTGTTGTTGGAGGTCAAAATGAGTCCCTACGAATTATATTAATGTATTATATGTTCAAATACTGATTTGGGATCACAACAACTTTGCTAGAGTCACTTCGGAGCCAAAGTACCCAATTTAGGGCTCGATTTAGGCAAACTAGTTATAAGGACTTAGTTTTTGCGCGAGGTGAGTTTTTTAAGTGTTGTTGGAGCTCAAAATGAGTCCCTACGAATTATATTAATGTATTATATGTTCAAATACTGATTTGGGATCACAACAACTTTGCTAGAGTCACTTCGGAGCCAAAATACACAATTTAGGGCTCGATTTAGGCAAACTAGTTATAAGGACTTAGTTTTTGCGCGAGGTGAGTTTTTAAGTGTTGTTGGAGCTCAAAATGAGTCCCTAAGACTTATTATAATATATTATATGTTAAATTACACATTTGGGACCAAAACAACTTTGCTAGAGTCACTTGAACCCAAAAACAAATCTTAGGGCTCGATTTAGGAAAACTAGTTACAAGGACTTAGTTTTTCGCGAGGTGAGCTTTTAAGGCTTGTTGGAGCTCCAAATGAGTCTCTACGACTTATTATAATGTATTATTTGTTCAAATACTGATTTGGGATCAAAATAAGTTTGCTAGAGTAACTTCGGAGCCAAAATAACCCATTTAAAGGGTCGATTTAGGCAAAACTAGTTATAAGGACTTAGTTTTTGCGCGAGGTGAGTTTTTTAAGTGTTGTTGGAGGTCAAAATGAGTCCCTACGAATTATATTAATGTATTATATGTTCAAATACTGATTTGGGATCACAACAACTTTGCTAGAGTCACTTGAGCCAAAATACCCAATTTAGGGCTCGATTTAGGCAAACTAGTTATAAGGACTTAGTTTTTGCGCGAGGTGAGCTTTTAAGTGTTGTTGGAGCTCAAAATGAGTCCCTACGAATTATATTAATGTATTATATGTTCAAATACTGATTTGGGATCACAACAACTTTGCTAGAGTCACTTAGGCCAAATAATAAGGACTTAGCGGGTGATTTTTAAGTGTTTTGGAGCTCAAAATGAGTCCCCCTACGAATTATATTAATGTATTATATGTTCAAATACTGATTTGGGATCACAACAACTTTGCTAGAGTCACTTCGGAGCCAAAATACACAATTTAGGGCTCGATTTAGGCAAACTAGTTATAAGGACTTAGTTTTTGCGCGAGGTGAGTTTTTAAGTGTTGTTGGAGCTCAAAATGAGTCCCTAAGACTTATTATAATATATTGTATTAAATTACACATTTGGGACCAAAACAACTTTGCTAGATTCACTTGGGCCCAAAAAACCAAATCTAGGGCTCGATTTAGGAAAACTAGTTACATAGACTTAGTTTTTGCGCGAGGTGACCTTATAAGGCTTGTTGGAGCTCCAAATGAGTCTCTACGACTTATTATAATATATTATTTGTTCAAATACTGATTTGGGATCAAAATAAGTTTGCTAGAGTAACTTCGGAGCCAAAAAACCGTTTAAAAGGTCGATTTAGGCAAAACTAGTTATAAGGACTTAGTTTTTGCGCGAGGTGAGTTTTTTAGTGTTGTTGGAGCTCAAAATGAGTCCCTACGAATTATATTAATGTATTATATGTTCAAATACTGATTTGGGATCACAACAACTTTGCTAGAGTCACTTCGAAGCCAAAATACCCAATTTAGGGCTCGATTTAGGCAAACTAGTTATAAGGACTTAGTTTTTGCGCGAGGTGAGTTTTTAAGTGTTGTTGGAGCTCAAAATGAGTCCCTACGAATTATATTAATGTATTATATGTTCAAATACTGATTTGGGATCACAACAACTTTGCTAGAGTCACTTTGGAGCCAAAATACCCAATTTAGGGCTCGATTTAGGCAAACTAGTTATAAGGACTTAGTTTTTTGCGCGAGGTGAGTTTTTAAGTGTTGTTGGAGCTCAAAATGAGTCCCTAAGACTTATTATAATATATTATATGTTAAATTACACATTTGGGACCTAAACAACTTTGCTAGATTCACTTGGAGCCAAAAACAAATCTAAGGGCTCGATTTAGGAAAACTAGTTACATAGACTTAGTTTTTCGCGAAGTGACCTTATAAGGCTTGTTGGAGCTCAAATGAGTCTCTACGACTTATTATAATATATTATTTGTTCAAATACTGATTTGGGATCAAAATAACTTTGCTAGAGTAACTTGGGAGCCAAAAAACCCGTTTAAAGGGTCGATTTAGGCAAAACTAGTTATAAGGACTTAGTTTTTGCGCGAGGTGAGTTTTTTAGTGTTGTTGGAGGTCAAAATGAGTCCCTACGAATTATATTAATGTATTATATGTTCAAATACTGATTTGGGATCACAACAACTTTGCTAGAGTCACTTGGAGCCAAAATACCCAATTTAGGGATCGATTTAGGCAAACTAGTTATAAGGACTTAGTTTTTGCGCGAGGTGAGCTTCTAAGTGTTGTTGGAGCTCAAAATGAGTCCCTACAATTATATTAATGTATTATATGTTCAAATATGATTTGGATTATTGAGCTCAAAATGAGTCCCTACGAATTATATTAATGTATTATATGTTCAAATACTGATTTGGGATCACAACAACTTTGCTAGAGTCACTCGGAGCCAAAATACCCAATTTAGGGCTCGATTTAGGCAAACTAGTTATAAGGACTTAGTTTTTTGCGAGGTGAGTTTTTAAGTGTTGTTGGAGCTCAAAATGAGTCCCTAAGACTTATTATAATATATTATATGTTAAATTACACATTTGGGACCAAAACAACTTTGCTAGATTCACTTGGAGCCCAAAAACAAATCTAAAGGCTCGATTTAGGAAAACTAGTTACAAAGACTTAGTTTTTTTGCGAGGTGACTTTATAAGGCTTGTTGGAGCTCCAAATGAGTCTCTACGACTTATTTTAATATATTATTTGTTCAAATACTGATTTGGGATCAAAATAAGTTTGCTAGAGTAACTTGAAGCCAAAATACCCTTTTTAGGGCTCGATTTAGGCAAAACTAGTTATAAGGACTTAGTTTTTGCGCGAGGTGAGTTTTTTAGTGTTGTTGGAGCTCAAAATGAGTCCCTACGAATTATATTAATGTATTATATGTTCAAATACTGATTTGGGATCACAACAACTTTGCTAGAGTCACTTGGAGCCAAAATACCCATTTTAGGGCTCGATTTAGGCAAACTAGTTATAAGGACTTAGTTTTTGCGCAGAGGTGAGTTTTTAAGTGTTGTTGGAGCTCAAAATGAGTCCCTACGAATTATATTAATGTATTATATGTTCAAATACTGATTTGGGATCACAACAACTTTGCTAGAGTCACTTGGGCCAAAATACCCAATTTAGGGCTCGATTTAGGCAAACTAGTTATAAGGACTTAGTTTTTGCGCGAGGTGAGTTTTTAAGTGTTGTTGGAGCTCAAAATGAGTCCCTAAGACTTATTATAATATATTATATGTTAAATTACAGATTTGGGACCACAACAACTTTGCTAGATTCACTTGAGCCCAAAAACCAAATCTAAAGGCTCGATTTAGGCAAACTAGTTACATAGACTTAGTTTTTGCCGAGGTGAGCTTATAAGGCTTGTTGGAGCTCCAAATGAGTCTCTACGACTTATTATAATATATTATTTGTTCAAATACTCATTTGGGATCACAATAACTTTGCTAGAGTAACTTCGGAGCCAAAAACCCAATTTAAAGGTCGATTTAGGCAAAACTAGTTATAAGGACTTAGTTTTTGCGCGAGGTGAGTTTTTTTAGTGTTGTTGGAGCTCAAAATGAGTCCCTACGAATTATATTAATGTATTATATGTTCAAATACTGATTTGGGATCACAACAACTTTGCTAGAGTCACTTCGGAGCCAAAATACCCAATTTAGGGATCGATTTAGGCAAACTTGTTATAAGGACTTAGTTTTTGCGCGAGGTGAGTTTTTAAGTGTTGTTGGAGCTCAAAATGAGTCCTAAATTATATTAATGTATTATATGTTCAAATATATTTGGGTCGAAATGAGTCCCTACAATTTATTAATTATTATATTAATCAACTGATTTGGGATCACAACAACTTTGCTAGAGTCACTTCGGAGCCAAAATACCCAATTTAGGGCTCGATTTAGGCAAACTAGTTATAAGGACTTAGTTTTTGCGCGAGGTGAGTTTTTAAGTGTTGTTGGAGCTCAAAATGAGTCCCTAAGACTTATATATAATATATTATATTAAATTACTCATTTGGGACCAAAACAACTTTGCTAGATTCACTTCGAGCCAAAATACAAATCTAAGGGCTCGATTTAGGCAAACTAGTTACAAGGACTTAGTTTTTGCGCGAAGTGACTTTATAAGTCTTGTTGGAGCTCAAAATGAGTCCCTACGACTTATTATAATATATTATTTGTTCAAATACTGATTTGGGATCAAAACAAGTTTGCTAGAGTAACTTTGGAGCCAAAATACCCATTTAAAGGTCGATTTAGGCAAAACTAGTTATAAGGACTTAGTTTTTGCGCGAGGTGAGTTTTTTAGTGTTGTTGGAGCTCAAAATGAGTCCCTACGAATTATATTAATGTATTATATGTTCAAATACTGATTTGGGATCACAACAACTTTGCTAGAGTCACTCGGAGCCAAAATACCCAATTTAGGGCTCGATTTAGGCAAACTAGTTATAAGGACTTAGTTTTTGCGCGAGGTGAGTTTTTAAGTGTTGTTGGAGCTCAAAATGAGTCCCTACGAATTATATTAATGTATTATATGTTCAAATACTGATTTGGGATCACAACAACTTTGCTAGAGTCACTTCGGAGCCAAAATACCCAATTTAGGGCTCGATTTAGGCAAACTAGTTATAAGGACTTAGTTTTTGCGCGAGGTGAGTTTTTAAGTGTTGTTGGAGCTCAAAATGAGTCCCTAAGACTTATTTTAATATATTATATTAAATTACTCATTTGGGATCTAAACAACTTTGCTAGATTCACTTGGAGCCAAAAACCAATTCTAAAGGCTCGATTTAGGAAAACTAGTTACATAGACTTAGTTTTTGCGCGAGGTGACCTTTTAAGTCTTGTTGGAGCTCCAAATGAGTCCCTACGACTTATTATAATATATTATTTGTTCAAATACTCATTTGGGATCAAAACAAGTTTGCTAGAGTAACTTGGAGCCAAAAACCCGTTTAAAAGGCTCGATTTAGGCAAAACTAGTTATAAGGACTTAGTTTTTGCGCGAGGTGAGTTTTTTAAGTGTTGTTGGAGGTCAAAATGAGTCCCTACGAATTATATTAATGTATTATATGTTCAAATACTGATTTGGGATCACAACAACTTTGCTAGAGTCACTTGAGCCAAAATACCCAATTTAGGGATCGATTTAGGCAAACTAGTTATAAGGACTTAGTTTTTGCGCGAGGTGAGTTTTTAAGTGTTGTTGGAGCTCAAAATGAGTCCCTACGAATTATATTAATGTATTATATGTTCAAATACTGATTTGGGATCACAACAACTTTGCTAGAGTCCAGCTCAAAATGCAAGTTATAAGGACTTAGTTTTCATGAATTATATTAATGTATTATATGTTCAAATACTGATTTGGGATCACAACAACTTTGCTAGAGTCACTTGGAGCCAAAATACCCAATTTAGGGCTCGATTTAGGCAAACTAGTTATAAGGACTTAGTTTTTGCGCGAGGTGAGTTTTTAAGTGTTGTTGGAGCTCAAAATGAGTCCCTAAGACTTATATTAATATATTATAGTTCAAATACTCATTTGGGATCCTAAACAACTTTGCTAGAGTCACTTGGAGCCAAAAACAAATTAAGGGCTCGATTTAGGCAAACTAGTTATAAGGACTTAGTTTTTGCGCGAGGTGACTTTTAAGTGTTGTTGGAGCTCAAAATGAGTCCCTACGAATTATATTAATGTATTATATGTTCAAATACTGATTTGGGATCACAACAACTTTGCTAGAGTAACTTTGGAGCCAAAAAACCCATTTTGGGGCTCGATTTAGGCAAAACTAGTTATAAGGACTTAGTTTTTGCGCGAGGTGAGTTTTTAAGTGTTGTTGGAGCTCAAAATGAGTCCCTACGAATTATATTAATGTATTATATGTTCAAATACTGATTTGGGATCACAACAACTTTGCTAGAGTCACTTGGAGCCAAAATACCCATTTTAGGGCTCGATTTAGGCAAACTAGTTATAAGGACTTAGTTTTGCGCGAGGTGAGTTTTTAAGTGTTGTTGGAGCTCAAAATGAGTCCCTAAGACTTATATTAATATATTATATACAAATACACATTTGGGACCTAAACAACTTTGCTAGATTCACTTCGAGCCCAAAATACAAATCTAAAGGCTCGATTTAGGAAACTAGTTACAAAGACTTAGTTTTTGCTCGAAGTGACCTTATAAGGCTTGTTGGAGCTCAAAATGAGTCTCTACGACTTATTATAATATATTATATGTTCAAATACTCATTTGGGATCAAAATAAGTTTGCTAGAGTAACTTCGGGCCAAAAACCCATTTAAAGGGTCGATTTAGGCAAAACTAGTTATAAGGACTTAGTTTTTGCGCGAGGTGAGTTTTTAAGTGTTGTTGGAGGTCAAAATGAGTCCCTACGAATTATATTAATGTATTATATGTTCAAATACTGATTTGGGATCACAACAACTTTGCTAGAGTCACTTCGGAGCCAAAATACCCAATTTAGGGCTCGATTTAGGCAAACTTGTTATAAGGACTTAGTTTTTGCGCGAGGTGAGCTTCTAAGTGTTGTTGGAGCTCAAAATGAGTCCCTACGAATTATATTAATGTATTATATGTTCAAATACTGATTTGGGATCACAACAACTTTGCTAGAGTCACTCGGAGCCAAAATACCCAATTTAGGGATCGATTTAGGCAAACTTGTTATAAGGACTTAGTTTTTGCGCGAGGTGAGCTTCTAAGTGTTGTTGGAGCTCAAAATGAGTCCCTACGAATTATATTAATGTATTATATGTTCAAATACTGATTTGGGATCACAACAACTTTGCTAGAGTCACTTGGAGCCAAAATACCCATTTTGGGGCTCGATTTAGGCAAACTAGTTATAAGGACTTAGTTTTTTGCGAGGTGAGTTTTTAAGTGTTGTTGGAGCTCAAAATGAGTCCCTACGAATTATATTAATGTATTATATGTTCAAATACTGATTTGGGATCACAACAACTTTGCTAGAGTCACTTGGGGCCAAAATACACAATTTAGGGCTCGATTTAGGCAAACTAGTTATAAGGACTTAGTTTTTGCGCGAGGTGAGTTTTTAAGTGTTGTTGGAGCTCAAAATGAGTCCCTAAAACTTATTATAATATATTATATTTAATTACACATTTGGGACCCAAACAACTTTGCTAGATTCACTTCGGAGCCAAAAAACAAATTTAAGGCTCGATTTAGGCAAACTAGTTACAAAGACTTAGTTTTTGCGCGAGGTGACCTTATAAGGCTTGTTGGAGCTCAAAATGAGTCTCTACGACTTATATTAATATATTATATGTTCAAATACTCATTTGGGATCAAATAAGTTTGCTAGAGTAACTTGGAGCCAAAAACCCATTTAAAAGGTCGATTTAGGACAAAACTAGTTATAAGGACTTAGTTTTTTGCGAGGTGAGTTTTAAGTGTTGTTGGAGGTCAAAATGAGTCCTACGATTATATTAATGTATTATATGTTCAAATACTGATTTGGGATCACAACAACTTTGCTAGAGTCACTTGAGCCAAAATACCCAATTTAGGGATCGATTTAGGCAACTAGTTATAAGGACTTAGTTTTTGCGCGAGGTGAGTTTTAAGTGTTGTTGGAGCTCAAAATGAGTCCCTAGAATTATATTAATGTATTATATGTTCAAATACTGATTTGGGATCCCAACAACTTTGCTAGAGTCACTTGAGCCAAAATACCCATTTTAGGGATCGATTTAGGCAAACTTGTTATAAGGACTTAGTTTTTTCGAGGTGAGTTTTTAAGTGTTGTTGGAGCTCAAAATGAGTCCCTACGAATTATATTAATGTATTATATGTTCAAATACTGATTTGGGATCACAACAACTTTGCTAGAGTCACTTGAGCCAAAATACCCATTTTAGGGATCGATTTAGGCAAACTAGTTATAAGGACTTAGTTTTTGCCGAGGTGAGCTTTTAAGTGTTATTGGAGCGCAAAATGAGTCCCTACGAATTATATTAATGTATTATATGTTCAAATACCGATTTGGGATCACAACAACTTTGCTAGAGTCACTTGAGCCAAAATACCCAATTTGGGGCTCGATTTAGGCAAACTAGTTATAAGGACTTAGTTTTTGCGCAGGTGAGCTTTTAAGTGTTGTTGGAGCTCAAAATGAGTCCCTAAGACTTATATTAATGTATTATAGTTCAATTACTGATTTGGGACCTAAACAACTTCGCTAGATTCACTTCGGGCCCAAAATACCAAATCTAAAGGCTCGATTTAGGCAAACTAGTTACAAGGACTTAGTTTTTGCGCGAGTGACCTTATAAGTGTTGTTGGAGCTCAAAATGAGTCCCTGCGACTTATAATAATGTATTATATGTTCAAATACTCATTTGGGATCAAAACAACTTTGCTAGAGTAACTTGGGCCAAAAAACCCATTTTAAAGGTTCGATTTAGGCAAACTAGTTATAAGGACTTAGTTTTTGCGCGGTGAGTTTTAAGTGTTGTTGGAGCTCAAAATGAGTCCCTACGACTTATATTAATGTATTATATGTTGAAATACTGATTTGGGACCAAAACAACTTTGCTAGAGTCACTTGGAGCCAAAATACCCAATTTAGGGATCGATTTAGGCAAACTTGTTATAAGGACTTAGTTTTGCGCGAGGTGAGCTTTTAAGTGTTGTTGGAGCTCAAAATGAGTCCCTACGAATTATATTAATGTGTTATATGTTCAAATACTGATTTGGGATCACAACAACTTTGCTAGAGTCACCGGAGCCAAAATACCCAATTTAGGGATCGATTTAGGCAAACTAGTTATAAGGACTTAGTTTTGCGCGAGGTGAGTTTTTAAGTGTTATTGGAGCTCAAATGAGTCCCTACAATTATATTAATGTATTATATGTTCAAATACTGATTTGGGATCACAACAACTTTGCTAGAGTCACTTGGGCCAAAGTACCCATTTTGGGGCTCGATTTAGGCAAACTAGTTATAAGGACTTAGTTTTTGCGCGGTGAGTTTTTAAAAGTTGTTGGAGCTCAAAATGAGTCCCTACGAATTATATTAATGTATTATATGTTCAAATACTGATTTGGGATCACAACAACTTTGCTAGAGTCACTTGAGCCAAAATACAATTTAGGGCTCGATTTAGGCAAACTAGTTATAAGGACTTAGTTTTTGCCGAGGTGAGTTTTTTAAGTGTTGTTGGAGCTCAAAATGAGTCCCTAAAATTATTTTAATGTATTATATGTTCAAATACTGATTTGGGATCCCAACAACTTTGCTAGAGTCACTTCGGAGCCAAAATACAAATTTAAAGGCTCGATTTAGGCAAACTAGTTATAAGGACTTAGTTTTTGCGAGGTGAGCTTTTAAGTGTTGTTGGAGCTCCAAAATGAGTCCCTACGAATTATATTAATGTATTATATGTTCAAATACTGATTTGGGATCACAACAACTTTGCTAGAGTCACTTCGAGCCAAAATACCCATTTAAAGGATCGATTTAGGCAAACTAGTTATAAGGACTTAGTTTTTGCGAGGTGAGTTTTTAAGTGTTGTTGGAGGTCAAAATGAGTCCCTACGAATTATATTAATGTGTTATATGTTCAAATACTGATTTGGGATCACAACAACTTTGCTAGAGTCACTTGGAGCCAAAATACCCAATTTAGGGGATCGATTTAGGCAAACTTTTTATAAGGACTTAGTTTTTGCGCGAGGTGAGCTTTTAAGTGTTGTTGGAGCTCAAAATGAGTCCCTACGAATTATATTAATGTATTATATGTTCAAATACTGATTTGGGATCACAACAACTTTGCTAGAGTCACTTGGAGCCAAAATACCCAATTTAGGGCTCGATTTAGGCAAACTAGTTATAAGGACTTAGTTTTTGCGCGAGGTGAGTTTTTAAGTGTTGTTGGAGCTCAAAATGAGTCCCTAAGACTTATATTAATGTATTATATGTTCAAATACTGATTTGGGATCACAACAACTTTGCTAGAGTCACCTTCGGAGCCAAAATACCAATTTAGGGCTCGATTTAGGCAAACTAGTTATAAGGACTTAGTTTTGCGCGAGGTGACTTTGTAAGTGTTGTTGGAGCTCGAAATGAGTCCCTACGAATTATATTAATGTATTATATGTTCAAATACTGATTTGGGATCACAACAACTTTGCTAGAGTACTTCGGAGCCAAAATACCCATTTTAGGGATCGATTTAGGCAAACTAGTTATAAGGACTTAGTTTTTGCGCGAGGTGAGTTTTAAGTGTTGTTGGAGCTCAAAATGAGTCCCTACGAATTATATTAATGTATTATATGTTCAAATACTGATTTGGGATCCACAACAACTTTGCTAGAAGTCACTTCGAGCCAAAATACCCAATTTAGGGCTCGATTTAGGCAAACTAGTTATAAGGACTTAGTTTTGCGCGAGGTGAGTTTTAAGTGTTGTTGGAGCTCAAAATGAGTCCCTACGAATTATATTAATGTATTATATGTTCAAATACTGATTTGGGATCACAACAACTTTGCTAGAGTCACTTGGAGCCAAAATACCCATTTTAGGGATCGATTTAGGCAAACTAGTTATAAGGACTTAGTTTTTTGCGAGGTGAGCTTTTAAGTGTTATTGGAGCTCAAAATGAGTCCCTAGAATTATATTAATGTATTATATGTTCAAATACTGATTTGGGATCACAACAACTTTGCTAGAGTCACTTGGAGCCAAAATACCCATTTTAGGGCTCGATTTAGGCAAACTAGTTATAAGGACTTAGTTTTTGCGCGAGGTGAGTTTTTAAGTGTTGTTGGAGCTCAAAATGAGTCCCCTACAGATTATATTAATGTATTATATGTTCAAATACTGATTTGGGATCACAACAACTTTGCTAGAGTCACTTTGAGCCAAAATACCCAATTTAGGGATCGATTTAAGGCAAACTTGTTATAAGGACTTAAGTTTTTGCGCGGTGAGCTTTTAAGTGTTGTTGGAGCTCAAAATGAGTCCCCGAATTATATTAATGTATTATATGTTCAAATACTGATTTGGGATCACAACAACTTTGCTAGAGTCACTTGGAGCCAAAGTACCCATTTTAGGGCTCGTTTTAGGAAACTAGTTATAAGGACTTAGTTTTTGTGCGAGGTGAGTTTTTAGTATTTGTTGGAGCTCAAAATGAGTCCCTACGAATTATATTAATGTATTATATGTTCAAATACTGATTTGGGATCACAACAACTTTGCTAGAGTCACTTGGAGCCAAAATACACATTTTAAGGCTCGATTTAGGCAAACTAGTTATAAGGACTTAGTTTTTGCGCGAGGTGAGTTTTAAGTGTTGTTGGAGCTCAAAATGAGTCCTAGACTTATTATAATATATTATATGTTCAAATTCACATTCGGGACTAAATAACTTCGCTAGATTCACTTGGAGCCCAAACACAATCCTAAAGGCTCGATTTAGGAAAACTAATTTATAGACTTAGTTTTGTGAAGCGACATATAAGGCTTGTTGGAGCCCAAATGGGTCTCGACTTATTATAATATATTATTTGTTCAAATACACATTTGGGATCAAAATAGAGTTTGCTAGAGTAACTTCAGAGCAAAAACCCCGTTTAAAGGTCGAATTTGGCAAAACTAGTTCATAGGGACTTGGTTTTTGTAGTGGTTTTAGTATTGTTGGAGGGGTACAAAAAAAAACCCTCACTTTTTTTTTGTGTTTATGTTCAAATACTGATTTGGATCAAACAACTTTACTAGAGTCACTTGGAGCCAAAATACCCAATTTAGGGATCGATTTAGGCAAACTTGTTATAAGGACTTAGTTTTTGCGCGGTGAGCTTTTAAGTGTTGTTGGAGCTCAAAATGAGTCCCTTCGAATTATATTAATGTATTATATGTTCAAATA